>CM024528.1:20112480-20235144 GCA_014182385.1 Eucalyptus viminalis | reverse complement strand
ATCGAGCGACAGCCTTGCTGAAAATTTGGAGAAACTCATGTGGCAAAGCCACACGGACCTATTCAGGTTCAATGGAGGTTCGATTCTCTATCCTTTTGGGTTAAACATGAATTATCCATTCATTCATCCTCTTATCCGGGAAAGAAGATGATTTTCTGAACAGCTCAAACGTTATTATGGTACTTAACCAATAAGTACCTAATAGCCTTTGAAATCCCAACCAGAAGATTCATTGCTAACCTCACAAGGATATTCTTGCTCGGAAGAAACGTTGAAAAAAGAATGTGATAGAAATCTTTTAGAATTTCTAAATTGGTTCTATCATCCTACATGTTGGAAACAAGACTTAGAAAAAGAATTGAGATCCATGACACCAGATCCGAAGTCCATACCATCCTATTTTTCCGACGCCCTTGGAATTTTTGCAGAAATAATGGTAGTATTCTTGATGCACTCTGGAAATAGGAACTACATCCTATAAACCAAACCTGAACAACCGAGAATCCCGGATTTACAAATCTTATCCTAGAACTGTTCGAATCTGTGAACGAGAATATCGAGAGCTCCAGAGAATTCTATGCCAGGAAAACAAGACCATTCCCGAAGACGTTTGGAATAATGCACCCACACATGGGATCATTATGACCTAGCACACCGAAGCTAAGGAAGCACTAGGACAATACGAGACAAGCCTCATCGTCCCAAGAGCCTGAAATGACAAACGAAGACGACATTGTCCAATCCACCCAAGACCCCTATGCACGCTTTGGAGGACCACTGTCCCAGGACCCCTACGAACAATTCCAAAGCATGGACACATCCTTTTATGCAGAACCATCCAACTGGCCTCAGCCAAGGATTGTCGACCTTCAGCAAGATGAAGATACAAACTGGCCGAAGAAGAAGCCTCACATTGGGCTCATGAACAAGCATCCTCATCACGAAGGCTGAATCAGATTCTCTCACCAGAAGACCTTGAAGCTCTTGAACAAAAGTACGAGGCACATCTCCTAGAAGAAAACTCGGATGATTCAGTCTGCAGCTACAATGCCCGAGACTCCGACGTGACCGTTGAGTCCGTACATTTTCACTGTAGCAAAGAAATGCTTGTTCACTTTACCGTAGCACTAGGCTAGGGGAAATACCGTTCACGATGCAATCACTTTGTTCATATGTGTTCGAATAATTCCCTTTCGGTGCCCCGTTTGTTCAGGACCCGTGAGCTAGGTCCCTAGGTGTGTCCTTGTGACCTCTTATTGCCTATATAAGGCAAGGAGGGTGTAATGTTTTGGGCAGAGTCCCCTGAAGTAAAGTGTGTGCTTTGTGAAAATCTCTCCATGGCTTTCTAAACTCCTCTTCTTCTTCACTGGTAGGATCCTTCGAGAAATGCAGCTTGGGTAGGTTAGAAACGATTCCATCTCGGCATTTCGAGTGTCTCTAGGCTCGAACTAAAGGGCTGAGTGATTTTCTGCTAACAGGCCGTCCCTGAAGGGCTAGGTTCGCCCATGTGGGATGCATACCTGCAGAAAATTTACTCTCCTTCCCTGGTTCTAAGTCTAGGTCCATTCATTGATATTTCTTTTTGGATATATTACTTAGTGTAATGAATTGTTGTATTAGTTGAAAGCATTATTTTTATTGGATGTCAATTATCTGTTGCTTTCTGTTATTGCTGATTGCTATGGGTAGTTAGCTGTGGGTAGTTCATAGAAGTTTTTGTAGCTTCATAGAATTGATTTTGCATATGACAATCATATTAATGATAGTTTTAAGTTAGGATTTTTGGAGGATGATTGGAAACGTAGTGACCTTTTGATTCTAAAACCTTACTTGAAATTGTTCATTAATATGATGGGTCTATGCAAAAGGGATGCATAAATGATAGGCATTAATTATTCGTGCACATATGTCCGATGTGTTGATTGATGGATTCAGCAACTAAGAACGCAATTGCTGATGTGAACGGCAACAATTGTGAAATATTGAATATGAAGATTCAATATGTGCTGGGAAAAGCAAGAAGCACTAGAAGCTCTTGACCATATTATGGAAGATCTAGAGGATGATGTGCGCCACCTTGAGCTAGTAGAGGACTGCCTATCGGCATTTGAGCCGAAAATAGACATTGGCTATCTTGGTTCTAGCTCGAAAGGGCTTTGAGCTCAAGCGTAGCGTGATTCGATTCAATATGTGGGAATGCAAAGGATCAAGTCCTTATTGCAAGAGATCAAGAGTTAACCAACACAAGAGAGGAAACCGTCCTCAAGTGAAGAAAATGTCAAGTGTGAGGTGTTACAATTGTGACAAGAAAAGGTCACTATGCTCGCAACTGTTGTGAGCCGAAAAAGGTAAACACCTCTTGTACATTTGAGAACTTTGATTATGTGTCAAGTTCTTAATTATAGACTGAATCCAATCCTTTGTGGACTGTAGATTCAGGAGCAACAGACGATGTAGCGAAGGATAAAGAATCATTCGTGGAATTCCGACGATACCAACTGGAACTAAGTGGATCTATGTGGGAAACAGCTCCAGAGTTGAAGTTAAAGGGATTGACACCTGCCAATTGAACATGCGTGGTGGACGCAACTTGTTCCTACATGATGTTCTATATGCTCCGGAGATTCGTCGAAATTCTGTGTCTATCTTGGTGTTGGTTAAGCTTGGTTTATGTGTGAACTTCCATAATAGCGATATAGATTTGTATTTGAATACAAACTACTATGATTGTGGTCACTTTCTAGATGGTTTTATTATATTGAATGTTGACTGTGGTGATGTCAATATGTTATTTCCTTGTTTCACGTCTTTTACTTCATGTGATAATGATGTGAATGTGTGGCATGCTTGACTTGGTCATATTGGCCAACAACATATGAATAGACTAGCCAAAGAGGGCTTGTTGGGTAACATTGAAAAAGTCGATTTGCCCATAAATGAGCATTGCCTAGTAGGGAAAACGACAAGGAAACCATTTAGAAAAGGTAAAAGAGCTGAATTTCTTCTGCATTTAGTCCATTCTGATGTCTGTGGTTCAATGAATATGAGAGGAAGGCAAGGGGCTGTTTATTTCATCACTTTTATAGATGATTATACTCGATTCGGATATGTCTATTTGATTTCTCATAAATCTGAAGCATTATGTTGTTTCAAAAGGTTTATGAACTTGGTTGAAAATCAATTAAACAATAAAATAAAAGTATTTAGATCCGATCGAGGTCAAGAATATTTATCTGATGAGTTCATAAAATAATGTGATGAAAAGGAATAGAAAAACAGTTGTCTATTCCATATACTCCTCAACAAAATGGTGTTGCGAGAGAAAAAGAAACCCTACTGAAATGGTTAGGTCCATGATGGCGCATGCTAACTTACATATCACTTTTTGGAGTGATGCGTTGTTAACTGCTGCCTATATACTTAACTGGGTGCCTTCCAAATCAGTTAGTTCCACTCCATATGAGTTATGGACAGGTAGAAAACCGGACTTAAGTTTTCTTAAGCCATGGGTTGTGCTGCCTATACTCATGAATCCTCTCACAAGTTTGGGAAATTGGGTCCCGAAGGAAAGAAGAGTATTTTAATGAGATACTCCAAACACTCGAAAGGGTATGTGTTCGTAGGTGAGCAGGAAAGTGGGAGTATAACTGAATTTGAATCACAGGATGTCACATTCTTAATGGATGAATTTCCTAAGAATGGCGAAATAGGGGAAGATTACCCCTATTTGAGACCTCGTATTAGGATAATGATGTTAGTGGAGGTCGTCCAAGTGGGAGTAATATGAGAAGTGATGAATTGAATTCAACTCATTCTCAATTACAACCACATGATGAGATGATATCGTCATTATCAAATCCGAGTGGGAGCATAAAGGGAAATGATGTGCTAAGTGTACATTCTCCCATATAGCGAACAAGTTGCCAAAGTATTCCCCGTCGACGTTTTGACATTGAAGGGGAAACTTTTATGATTGCTCCGCAAGATGAGGATGAGCCAAGAAATATTAATGAGGCTCTGAAATGCCCTAGTAAGGAAAAATGGATTTATGCAATGAAAGAGGAGATGGAGTCAATGAAGTCAAACCAAGTATGGGAACTGGTTGATCTTCCAAAATGACGCAGAACTATTGGGAACAAGTGGGTTCTCAAAATAAAGCGAAAGGCTGATGGCTCGATAGAAAGGCATAAGGCTCGCCTTGTGGCGAAGGGATATAATCAACAGGAATGAATTGATGATGAATATACATTTTCTCCTGTAGAGGGATTTACCTCGATTCGCATTATTCTGGCAATAGTGGCTAGTATGGATCTTGAGTTACATCAGATGGATGTAAAGACTGCTTTCCTCAATGGAGAATTAGAGGAAGAAATATATATGGAACAACCTGCTGGTTTCATAGTGAAAGGCCAATAAGAAAAGGTATGTCGACTTTGGGGGTCGATATATGGCCTTAAGCAGTAGTCAAGACAATGGTATATACGTTTTCATAATGCCATAATGGCATATGACTTTACAATGATAGATAAGGATCATTGTGTATATATCAAAAGATCCAAGGATCAATATTGTGATCATATCATTATATGTTGATGATATACTAATTGCCGGAAGTAATATGGAGTTTGTTAATACTGTCAAAAGTTGGTTGTCTTCCAACTTTGAATTGAAGGATATGGGATTGTAAACCCATAGACACTCCTATTGCAAAAGGTGAAGGATTGAGCCATAGACTGTGTCCAAGGACTCCACAAGAGAAGGAACAAATGAAACATGTTCCTTATGCTAGTCTGTTGGGAGCTTGATGTACGCTATGATGTGTACAAGACCGACATATGTTATGCAGTTGGAATGGTGAGTAGATACCAATCCAATCCAGGTCAAGCACGTTGGAAAGCCGTTAAATGAATACTAAGGTATCTAAAGGGGACTGCTGATTATACGTTGAGTTATTATGGAAAGGATCTGCAACTCAAAGGCTATTCTGATGCTGATTGGAAAGGAGATTTAAATGAAAGAAAATCTACCTCTGGATTTGTTTTCTTACCGAATAATGGCACCATATGTTGGAGCAGTAAGAAACAAAAGTGTATAGCCTTGTCCACGATGGAAACTGAGTTCGTGGCATTATCAGCAGCAATAAAAGAAGATGTTTGGCTTAAGAGATTATTGGATCATTTAGGTGTTATTTGAAGTGCTGTAGATTCATTGTTGGTTAACTGTGATAGCCAAGCAGCGAAAGCGTACACCAAAGATCCAAAATATCATGACAAGACCAAACATATAGATACCAAGTATCCTTTTGTCAAGGATATGGTTGCACGAAAAGATGTGAACTTAGAGTACATACTACGCATAGAATGGTAGCAGATCCTATGACAAAGCCAGTACCTAGAGATGTGTTTTGTGGCCATATGAAATCTCTAGGATTGTGTAGAGTCTGATGTACTGGATTGTAATTTCCCTAAAGTGTTCACATATGATGAATTTGTGTTTTTTCATCATTAATGCCTAAGAATCTTTGTTTGATCTTTATGCATCTTAATACTAAGTGTATTACTTTAAGTTGAGAAAGTATGTCGGACAGATAAAAGATTAGCCCACTCACACGGGTAATCGCCTCTATTTACTATGTGATAAATAGAGATGAGACTGTTTTTAAGCTTATTATCTAGGTGATAATCGAGAGCTTAAGCTTAAAATACGTATGTCGCCTTAACTGAGTGTTAAGATGAGGACATAATACTTACTATGTTCGAAAGTAAAATACCCCATATATTTTACTTTATCTGTCTAAGATGCCAGATGTGAGTTCTGATGAATTTTGTGAATGAGTAGATACGTGAACTCAAGTTAGACATTGGGTATGTCTGAACTATCATCTGTACAGTATTGAAAGGTATAGACATACGCTCCATGGGAAATGAGTTAATATCGTAATACGTATTTCATACTACGTATGCAAGAGACGACCAATAAGAGTGGCAAAAGTTTGATCTCAACTTTTATGCCGTGTGAGACTCTTGAGGAAAAGAGTTCCTCAATTTTTAGTCCCCTCATGACTCTTACTTATTCTCAAGATTTCTATTTAGTGTTTGCTATCTTAGGATGTTGCCAATGGTCATGAGATAATTCGATCTAATGGGACATTTCTAGAAAAGCAAGCTGAACTGAAATTGAGAGTTTGAAGGAAAGAGGAAGATCGATTTTGGAGAATCACATTGTAGTTTTGTATTCACCGATTAACCAATTATGACTGTCTTTGTGATAATCATAATTGTGAATACAATATATATATATCATTCTTTAAAAGAGATCAAGAAAGATATAAATGTGATCGATCGATCTAGGGTACTGCATACTAAATCTACTCAGGATGTAATGCCCATTATGAGCTGCTATATATTCCTAACAGATGTATAGCAACGAGCTCTCAAAGTATGCTGGTCGCACGGATTATTCACCAGTATGAATGTTGAAGAGAGGTAAAGAGAATCCTGTGCGGCCCACCATGTGCGAGTGGGAGATGATGGTTTTATATAAGATGGGCTTAAGGCCCGTCCACCCAAGTTGGGCCCAAAAAGCCCGGCCCACGGGAATAGGGCCCGTGGATGGGGGAAGGTCTAAAAGGGAGGAGAGAGAGAGAGAAGATACCTCTTGGATAATTCAACGTACGTACGTTCCTTTTCCCGCGCTCTCTCTCTCAAAAACAAAAAGAAGAAACAGTAAGCATAAGGCATCGTTCTTCTTCCCTTCAAGGCGCCATCGGATCGAACATGACCAGATTTTCTTCCTCTAATCAGCGTCGGTGTCTAATCTGTGGCTAACAAGGTACGCTCGAATCCGTGGTGTGCTTTAGGATCGGTGATACGTGTTTTTCCCGGGCTTCGCTTCCGCATTCGTTTTAGGGGTTCGATTTAGTGTCGAATCCGATTTTCGGGGATCCGTTATTCCCAACAAATCACCAGTCCAATATGCACATCTTGGTGCTGGAAGACGTTTCTCTTAAGGGGGGGGAGAGAAAGAGAGAGTTTGCATCTAATGGTATCATTGTAGATGTTAGTCTGATCTTACGATTTTTGAACTGTCACTCATTTGGCAGTTTTATCGGCCAACCTTTCGGTTGATTAACATGAGCGACATCGTGGCTCGATTCTTGTCGATAACTAGAGGACTAGCATGGTGTTGTTTTTTCCTTTGTCAAAATGACGGAGTCCCCCCGCTGCTTTCCTTTCTTTTGCCGCCATCTCGTGCGATTGAGGATTTGTCATTCCAATCATTTCCATGGAACAAGTCACTCTCATCCGGTATATGTTATGGAAGGTGTGAGTTGATAGGTATACAAGTGTGTAATCTGTGTGTGAATTGATAGTGAGAGCTATCTAAGTTTCGAGGGAGGAATTACTAAAAGCTTCATCATAACCTATTTTGGAGATTACTAGAATCTAGTCTTACTAGTGGCTATTAGTATGGAAGAGTGAACATAAACTTGATATAACCCATACCACGATAAATCTAATTTGCAATATCTTCCACCTCTTCGCTCATTTTTCAATATTATTCCGATAGAAGCAAACTGCATTGGATATAAGCATGTTGCACTGGATATAAGCATATTTATGTCTGGTAACATCAAGCTTTCCCTGCTTATATCCAAGTCAAGCTTCAAATAACTTGTGAAAATCTAAAATATTACTATTATACAACCTATTCATCCCCATTTATGTTGTATCATTAGTCTCAACAAATACGACGGCCTTTTGGATGTTGCACTCTCTAAAGTTTTTGGAAATTATGCAGAGTAGACCCGATATTCTCATATATAGGAAAATTGGTTTCTGAGTTCTTGGCCATATTTCACTTCTTTGCAAATGTGTGCTCAAGCAAATGTGTGTAAACCTTCACTTTTTCTTTTGCACTTGCGTTTGAGTAGTTTTCAATTTTGGAAAATGTACTTTTTCTGATCCATTTTTGTCCATAGAGGTTTGTTAGATGGATGTAGTATGGTCATATGTCCATGTATGTGTGACGCAAGATAACAACTCGACATTTATATCTTCAAATTTACTAAGCTCCTTGCAAATTGACACTGACTGATGGACTCTATTTGCCATTTCTGTATTGTGAGATTATACATGCATGTTTTGTAGGGTACAGTTATCTGGTGAGGCTAACGTCTTTTTTACATTAGAACATATTAGAATGCCCTGAAGAACAGTTCACTTTATTTGACTACCTTGGAGCAACGAAGAACTGCTAAAAATGTCTTGAAACTAGCCGAGTAACAGAAGATGTTCTCATCATATATTTTTCTCCTGTGAAGACGATACATATCTTTTCATATTCTTCCCTTTTGAAACTTATGGTGTTTCAGAGGCAAAAGGAATAACTCTTCAATTGGATAATTCGATTGGAAAAGCAACTTGATGCAAAAACAAGCCTTGAAATTGGAAATCGAACAATTGAGAGGATCATTAAATGTCACGAAGCAAATGGAAGACGGGGATGATACTAAAATTTTGCAAGTAGTTGTTTTGCTGGCGGATATGGGGAAAAAGAAGGGAATCTTGAGGCTGTAGAAGCGCTGAATCGAGCTATCCTATTAAAGGAGCGTAATAGTAATAATGAGAAGCTCGCAAAAAATTCATCAATGTAAGTGCGCTTTTTTTTTTTTTTTTTTAAGCGAGATTTTTAAATTTTCTTGTATCATTTGTCATCTTTTTATTTTTTGGCATGCTCTTCGGTTACTTCACCCAAGACAAGTTTCTATTGCGGTTGTACATCATTGATTGAGTTACATAAGTTGCCAATCAACTTACTTTATAAATATTAAAAGACATATATAGTGATTTTAAAATCGATGGCAACGTCCAATTGAAGTCAATCAAGGACTTTGATCCTCCAACGAGGCTGGCAACAAATATGTTTTTGTTTGCACCATCGTGGTCTCCATGACCTTCCTTTTGCTCGGTGGACTGACCATAACCGAGCAAAAGGGAGGTCATGGAGGATTCGATGGAGCAAAAAGAAATGGAAGCTCAAGCGCTACAAGCACGCCATCGAGGTTCTCCTCTCTCTATGTTGAACTTAGTTACACACGAGCAGTTCTCGTACTTTTGGGTGGTTCGCCATATGGAAGCTCGGATGCTTTAATATAAGCGAAGAGTCGATTCTTCAGAGAAATGGACAACATTGAAAAGGCAAAGCTATGAAAGGAGAGCTCTATTAGTTCGAAATTATAGGTAGATAGGAGCTAAGCAAGTGACTGATATTAAGTATGTTTCTCGAAGTGGTGGTTAAATTAATCTAGCGTATCCCACATTCATATCTCTGATTTGCAAACCCATCTTACTCAGGTTTCTGGGCGGCCAATAATATGTCAATAACAACTTCTAATTAAATCTTGAATGCCATAATTGATTGAGAAGACCAAACAAGGTAATTGCACAATCAGAACGCCTGCTTCAAACACACTATTTTACTTCTTAAACCGCAAATAAATTCATTGCTGGGAGTTGATCAAGTTCTTACACAAAATTCTACTTTCACAAAATGCCTAGTAGATATAGCCATCAATCCAAGAGAGGTTTGGAGCCGCAATATTCATGGTGACTTAGTCAGTACCTCCAACAGAATCCGAATCAAGCAATGATATGCCTGCTCAAGGGGTCGACACAAATCTATGAGTTCAATAACAGGATCTGGCGACAAGTGGGACTTGTGAATGAAATGGAGATGTAAACTTGAGTTGATTGATCAGAGGCGACAGTATTTTAGATTTATGAGCTATATCTAGAATTATTTCCTGACAAAGAAACTCACTGGACAATAATAAGCGAGTCACTGGAACAATCGCATACGAGTCGAGTATATCTGCGTATTAATGTGTGTATGCTGATGTACTCACAGATAACACGTGCATCCTGTTCATGATGAAGATGAGAGCTGCTCATTTTGTTATTGAGTTACTTGGTTTAGCACTAAAGACATTTGCGACAAATTTCTAATATTTTATGAATGCCAGAACACCAGAACACGACGGCGATTGAGTTCCTGGATCAACCCAGACAACAACGATGGGCTTTGTCCACTTATGTCCTTTCAACCAAAGTTTCAACATTTCTCAGAAGATGCCGAATGATATGTAAGGAGCCAGCAGCCTAAACATAAGTAAGCACAGAAAGCTTCAGGGAATTAGAAGATTAGAAGGTTTCTTAGCTTGAAGTTTAATGCAACCGTTAATGCATCATCCAAACAAACATGAAGAAATCCAAGGTGCATCATTGGCTTCAGAATGAATAACTCAGCTATGACCAAGGCAATGAAGATGCAAAAATTTCAAGCTGACGTCACAAATTACAGACAGCGACTACATCCATGACAGGTTAGAAAGAACTCAAAAAATATAATTTATCTCCTGCTTCGTTGGAGGATGGAAGTCCTCTCCTCAATCAACTTGGGTTCGACGTAGCCTTGGACATTTAAAATCACTAGATTTGTCTTCTAAAACTTGCAAAGCAAGTACATTGACCCCTTAAACAAGTTAATCAGTGGTATACAGCAGCTACAAGAGAAACTCATGTTGGGTGAAATAACAGAAGACAACATCATTTTCAATTTAAGCCTAGTATTGAAGCTCATTATTCCTCACCTATTAATTAGGAACTCTACTTCATTGTTATTTCACATCTTTACGTGCATGGAACTTCTGACCTTTTTTTTTGTGTTTTTTTATTTAGTCCCTTCATCCCTAAACAAATGAATCTTCTCTTCATTCTTCTTTTACCCAGAACACTTTTCATTCTCAAGTTCAGGAAGCTCCCATCTCTTCAAACCTTCCATAATTTTTTTTTCTCATTCTTGCTCAACTCACACGCCATTCTTCAAGCAATTCACTCATATCTGCACCCTTAAACCCGTGAATTTGGAAGCAAGTGCCGTGTGCATACAAAGAAAAGAGATACGCCCAAAACACATGGAGACAGCGAATGCATGTATATCTGCATATACTGAAAATGCGTTGACTCAAACGACACTAGTTCAGAAGACACATTCAGCAAAGACGATCTGTGATCTAATATGTCATCACGAACAAATATGCAGGAGATATCTAATTGACTCTCGCACACGATAATATGATTCTTCTATTTCAGTATATGCCTAATGAATTCTCCAGCAATAACCACCAAATTTCTCAAATTACTGCATTGACATTACCAAATTATTCTAGAGAATCGAGCTTAACACGTGCAAACATGGGAGGCTTATTAGAATCAAGATTCTTGGAGTTAACTGACAAACGAATTCATCTAGCCTATGCAACTAGCGAAACGAGGTGATCTTGGTCAGACCTGAGGTTACGTTTACTAGTAACGCAGTTCAGACATTTCAACGAATAACTGCTAAGCATCTAGTCAGAGAACAACACGATGACAAGTTGGTGAAAATCAAGACATGTTCAACATGACGTATCACGGTAGAGTTGAGATCACGGATATAAGCTCTGACATGTACGATTTTAAAGCTAGGAAGAATTTCATACATCTGAACCAGAACATACTCAGTTCGATCTAGCAAAAGGTGATTACCGGAGATGGCCAATGGCTTTAAGAGGCGCTCTAGAAGGCTTGAATCTGTGAAGGAGTCAATGGCGGCAACTGGTCGAACTCTTCATTCAAAAATGGCACTCCAAAAACAGGGACAAGCAGGAAAATTCCAGAGCAGCTCAGCGATGACGAGTAGCCGCTGCAGGCGGACACCAAAGTGTCTTTAAACTACCGTTAGACCCTCAAACAGTATGGTTTTTTCCCCTCAAACCTCGGTCACATAACTAGGACTTGACCCACCAGAGCAGAGCAGAGATGCAATAATTACCTTGGAGATGCAGTAGATGGTCACGAACAATGATCGAACGGAGAACTCAAAAGTCCCGGGAGCATCTCCACCGACGGTCCGGGCCGTGGGGGGAAGAAATCTCGACCGAGATCTGAGCTTTCCGGACTACCCTCTGGCGGAACAGGGGCGAACAGAGAGGTGGTGGAGGTCTGCAAAATCTAAAACAAACCCGTGAGAGCTTTCTAGGGACTCATTGCAACTCCAAAACTGATGCTCTGTCTTCTTGCTCTGGTGTTCTCTCGGCTGTGAATCGTATCCCCACTACAAATGCCCCCCAAAAGCCTCGGTCAGTTAAGATGAGAGCGCTTCTCTCGGTCGCCATCTCTACGCACGCCTATCGGATTGGCTTTGCTCTGGAAGAAGAAGAGTCATTACGGGGCGTCGGTTACATGAGAGCGATTCTCTCGGTTCTTTCGGGGTTTTCTGTAAATTTCAAACTTTTATAATGCACTGTTGTCACTAAAAAAATTTTAAAATTGAGAAAAACATGTGTACTTTTATTTATTCTATGTGATAGTATAAGCTTAGTAATTTGAAAATTTACATCGTACTAATTAAATATTAAATCTTACATTGCCCTACTAATTAAAGAAAAAAGGAGAGGAGAAAAAGCTGCTTCTTCTTTTTTTTTTTTTTTAGAAAAGAGAAATAGTAGTCTTACTCACCAAAAAGCTTCGAAGAATAATACTTTTATTTACTCGATTTGATAATATAAGTCTTATTTGAGGTGCAATTGCTTGTGTAGTATAAAAACAAATAGGTTACGAAATGGATAAGGAATAGAGAATATGCCATGCGAAATACTATAGTGGAATTATGAACGTTAATTCCATTTTTATTTTTCGCGAGAGAAGAATGTGTCTTGAATGCAATGTCTTCAAGCACAGCCTATATGTGTTTAGTTTGATTACATGTTATAAAAAATAGAGGAAAATAATAACCAAGCTTGTATCATTAAATTGAGTAAATGAAAGTATTATTCCTCAAAGCTTTCTTGATGAATAAAACTATTATTTCTCTTTCCATTAAGAAAAAAAAGTTCCTCTTCTTTTTTTTTTTTTTTTTTTTTTTTTCTAGTCGATACATTTGAGAGTACTAATACATAATATATATTTATAATCAACAGTAAGGCTTCTTCTAGTACTAATAGTAAAATTAAAAATTATTTAAATAATTGATGATTGGAATTAGATTGTTGGTACAATATGCCGGACTTGTGTACGATGTAATGTGGAAAGTGAAAACTATTTCAATGATGGAATTTCTTTTGCAAGATTATTTATAACTTATCTGATAAAAAGGATTTAAACGTTATAATTGAAATATGTGGAAGGCAAAGTGAAATCATTAATTTAGGCATTTTTCCATTGATAGAAATATTCACAAAATAATTATTTGAAGATATTTTGGGAAAGAAACCGATTGTAATTCCTAAAAGGCGTAGATACTATTTTTTTAGCGAGCTAAAGAGTTTCAAATATCAGCAAAACTGTAACTTTTTTTCTCCTAAACTGGACAAGGCATGTAGATATTATGTTATTAGTACCAAAGTGCGGGGCCTACTTTAAAGAGTTTCGGATATCAACAATTGATAGAGACACCCATTTATAGTTAATTTATCAAAAAGCCCGTTTATTAATATGTTCATGCCAACATGTATCTTCTGTTAAAGATAGTGAATTGAAGACAGCATCTGTGGCAATGCATAAGGAAAAAGAAGCTGAAAAAGAAGTTTGTGATGACTGATGCTATGCTCGTGGCTATAAGGAAGAAGCATTGAAGATAGTGAATCCAAGACCGACATGAAGAGAGAGTCTGTTTTTTTTATTGTTTGTAGAGCTTGAAGACTTCAAAAGTAAACACATGTGTTCTAATACATTAGGGCGGTTATTCTGTTAGATATAAAACCGAAGTTGTTAAGCCGGTGGTGAGTCTGTTCATTTTTTTTCGTCTTCTTCCTCAAGTCTCTTGTAAGGTACTCTGTTTTTTCAGGATGTGTAGATTGAATACAAAGTATAGCATAGAAAGAGAGAGACGAAGAGAGTAATTGTAGAGCAGAAATAAAAGCTCTCAATTGAATGTATGCTTTGCTCTTTGATTCAAGAAATACAGAAATCTTCCTTCTACATCTTGTGTTTTTTGTTCTTCTTTTCTTCACATCTTCTTCCTGATTTGTCTTTCAATTAAGGAGAAGACTGTAGCTTCCTGAAAAATTGATGTTGCACTCCGAGCATGATGACATTGTTGCCCCGGCCGTAGACACCCTCACTCGTAAAGTCCCGCGATGCTAACTCCTCACGCCAAATCCAAATGCATTAGACCAAATGACCCAATTCAAGGGTAGCCTAAATTTGGTTGGGTCATGTTTGATTTTGAGCTGCTCCATTCTAATCAAAAGAAAAAAGGGTTTAGTAAGCATTTCTCCGGCTCGAGGAATTTCTCTCCAATAGTTAGCAACGTTACATGATCACAGCCAGCAAGCATGGCCACTTCCACCAAACCTCTCCGAACCTTTGGGGTTGTATATGTTTTTTTTTTTTTTTTTTTTTTTGGACAAAGGATCCATCGGAGCATGCCCTTGTCAGCTTACGCCGATTTGGGGTCTCACGAGCCTCCGTAGTGGAAGACCTACAATGACTATACCTCGGGAGAAACTGACCCAACAACCCACCGCCGAGGCCTCCGCTTGAATTGCTAGCAACGCAGGTTTCGAACTCTCAACCTCCATGCGCTGGAAGGGGAGCTCTCAACCAACGGGTGAGTTTTGGGGTAGTATATGTTAGTCCCCAAATTTTCTACTATTATCTAATACCCTCTTAAACTTTCATTTTGTTTGAACTGTAAAGGCTCTGTTATTTTTTTCGTTAAGCTATTCAATGCACGTGCCTTTCAAAAGATGGAAGTATTTTTTTCATCTCTTCTTCTTCTTTTTTTCTTTTGAGAAAATCTCTCGTTTACTCTTATTTGATATAAACTAAATGAAAAATATATAAAATTAAAGAAAAATAATGTGGCACCCCCGAACAGCTAAGGTCGCCACAGCTACCTATCGCTCCTTGTGAATACCAGTTACATCTCTTAGCGGAAGCACCGTAGTTCATAGACATTTTTTTTAATAAAAAAAACATAAGAGTTTAGCGTAGCTCATAGCGAAATTAAAGACGAGTCTCACCATCCCTCTACTCTCTTAATGATGGTACAATGCACACTTACTACACATCGAAGGAAAACATAAGCCGAGCCACTTTTATTTACATCTTTAGTATGGACATCTTGGGTCGGTACAACCAAAAAGCCAAGACTTTTAGCTAAACTTGGCATCAACTCAAAAAGAGATCTCGACCCTCTATATCGATCATGTATAACCCTCCATCTACAAGTGTTGGCTATCCCAAAAAGTCAGCTCCCCCTCCTCACGCAGGCCATCACACCCATCCTGATACATCGGGCGGTGGCGGCGGCAACATCCCCCGTATCACTCCGTCACGGCGGACTTGGACAAACAAGAACTCTTGGATGACCGGGCCCCCAGCCAAGCCCACATCATACATAACCAGCACCCGAACCCGTACGAACGTCAAACTAAGGACGGTGACACAATCAAGCTCCGTACAATCGAGCTCCGTGTCAGATGGAAGGCCGTAAAAGGTACCCCGCATGACCGGAGCGAGAGGCATCTGTCTAATCTGAAATGTTGATCCCCAAAGGGGTGAGTACAATCACTCAGCAGGTAAAGGATCTATTAAACTACTCAATGCATCAAACAAACAATCATAACATCATAGTAGAGTACATATCATTCATGCACCTAAATATAACTTACCTTGCAGCTATGCATATGTCATCATACCATATGTGCATACACCATCATGCACTCATCATCAAGCATTCATGCACATACTATCATGCCATAGGTGCATATACAACCATGCACTCATGCACATCATATCATACAGCCATGCATACATGTCACCATACCATGCATGATTCAATTTCCGCTTTTTATCTTTCAATTGAGTCACCACATTTTTCTTTCCCGGGACCAGTAATTTGCATCCCACATTTTATCGCTCGTACCCAACCTGGCATCACGAGGAACCTCTGGCACACACCTCCGAGCATCCGGCACACACCTCCGGGCATTCCAACACTCCCAAGGACATCCGGCACACACACTCCGGGCATCCGGTACCCACCTCCGGGCATCCCAACACTCCCGGCGCATCGTCAGCTCACACCTACGACGGTATCCTCACTTATCATAATTCATATCCACATTTGTGTCTCAATATCAACATGGCACATGATCTAATGGCAACAAGGTCAATTTCAGTTTTTGAAATTCGCACAATCCAGCTTGCACAGTTTTAGAAAACATTTTCATTAAATACTCAAATGACATTAAAAAATTATGAAATTAAAACATGTGATATTCAAGACATAAGGGCAGATACTTAATGAATAAAACTTCACCAAAAGATTCCCATATAGCTCAATACAGAACACGCATCACAGCACTACTAATTCTGTCCGTTC
The DNA here is from genome assembly GCA_014182385.1 of Eucalyptus viminalis. NCBI lineage: Eukaryota > Viridiplantae > Streptophyta > Magnoliopsida > Myrtales > Myrtaceae > Eucalyptus > Eucalyptus viminalis. The sequence continues at coordinate 20,218,713 of CM024528.1, read as the reverse complement.
CAATTGCACAGTTTTTGAAACATTTTTGGTTAAATAGGAAAATGAATTTCAAAAATTACAAAATTTTAATATGTTGTATTCAAGACATAAAAAAAGATATTTCATGCAGAAAACTTTTCCAAAAGAATCTCATACAAAACAGTATAGACCACGCATTGCAACGTTACCAAGTCAGAACACATCAGATTACATAATTTTAGAAACATTTTCGATTAAATACCCAAATGACCTTAAAAATTATGAAATTCAACTATGTGATAGCCAAGACCATAAGGTAAATACGTCATGAAGACATCGAAGTCAGATTCGTCCTAGGTGATGAAATATAGGCGGTTGAAACTTCTGTTCCCAGTACCGAAATTTCCAGATCTAACCATCTCCGAAAGACCACAATTTCACCTACCTATTCTTGTTTTTTTTCTCTAAATTTTTTATATGTTAAACCTCAGGATGTAATTTACATATTTTGTTAATAAATCGAAGTGAAATTTCAACAAAAAGATTGCCTTACAGTCCATGCATTCATCAAGGGTAGTTACCGAAATCTCCAGATTCAGTCTTTCCAATGAATAAATATTTCACCCACTTATACTTGTTTTTTTTATCCCAAATTTGAGTATGTTATACTCCAAGAAGTCCTTAACAACTTTCATTCAGAAGTCAAAGCCAAATTCCAACTCTAACATTACATGCAAGCCACAAGAACATCCAAGGTCGAGCTGTTTTCTCAAGAACAGTTTAATAATCTAGAACACCACTCTTAAAACTTCAACTTTTCACATCGTAAACATCCGAAATTTGTCACCATTCAATCACATACACTAGGCACAACATGCAAGAGTAGATCAAGGATCCCACTTGCCTCTAGACCGAGTAAACACAGCAAGCACGAACAGAGGGCGAGGCGGACTCGACGGCAGTGAATGGCGGCGATCGGCTTCCTTTCTTCTTCTCCCGCACGCTCACTCTCCCTTTCTCTCTCGATTTCTCTCTTTCTCTTGGTAACCTCTCTCTCTCTCTCTCTCTCTCCTTCTCGGTCGACACCCCCCCTTCATCATCAAGCCGGTTCTCTTATTTTCTTCCCCTCAATGATGAGCAATCATTTGATTGCATGCATGACACTTGGACTTAGGGGGATTAACACTTGTCAATTCTCTCATGCACATGATGGGCTCATCCGGCTGGGCTTGGGCCAACCATGGGCCGATGGCTGCTTCTTTTCCTTGGGCTTCGTGGGCCGGCCGAAGATGGGGTGAGGCTATGGGTTGGTTTAGGCCTTTAATTGTCTAGCCCATCCTCATCCTATTAATTCACCTAGTCCTTAATTATATATATACACCTAATTGAAATTTATAATTCACAAAACTTTGTGACCTAACTTAATAAATTCCAATCCATAATTCACATGGCCAAAAATAGAATTTTCCTATCAAATAATTACCCACCAATAGCTTCGCCAAAAATCTCAATGCAAGACGTGAATTAGAGCAACTCTAAGGATTGACAAGAAATTCTAGGGTGCCACAAATAAATTGCGTTAAATACTAATAATCAAAAAAAAAATATCTATAAGTTGCGTCGATTGTCAAAATTTCAATTGGAATAAGATTGGATTAAAGGGAATTTGAAATCCTCCAAATATCCCTAAATTGTCTTGAGACCCCTTTCACCCTCGCTTGTCAAAACATAATTGCCGGTTGGTGGTGATGACCGACCTAGTGAGGTGACAATGATCACGCTATGGTCAGAAGTGATGATGATAAGCTATCTTGGCGGTGTTCTTGTGCAATGCTGCCGACAAAGCAATATATGATGCGTCACTCTATTAGTGATTTAAAAAAAAAAATTATATCTAATTCAGGTTTATCCCATCCCCTAGACTAGATTTCTTATTCGACATTTTATGTATCCATGTTTATCTGATTCGGAAAACGTCACCAAAATATTTTACTTCTGCAAACAAGAGATGTCATAAGAATAAGATTTGGTTACGCTAAATAAAGCTAATGCTTTTTCTGTACATTTTCTTTCAAAAAGATGATGTGCAATCACTCTTTGATAATTTTGATCCTAAACCACTAAACATATGAGACAACAATGAATCGAAATCTAACTTGTCATCAGGATCTCTAACCGCTACTCGTTCTAACGTCCTTTTTACATTAGAAAGTAACAGAATGCCCTGAGGAATAGTTCGCTTAAATAGGCTGCTTTAAAGCAACGAAAAGTCATTAAAGAAGTCTTGAAACTAGCTGAATGACAGAAGATGTTCTCCTCATATATTTTTCTCTTGTGAAGTTAATACATATCTTTTCATATTCTTCCTTTTTAAAACTTATGGTGTTTAGAGGCAAAAAGAGTAACTCTCCAATCGAATAATTCTACCGTAAAAAACAACTTGATGCACAAACAAGCCTTGAAATTGGAAATCAAACAATTGAGAGGATCATTAAATGTCACAAAGCACATGAAAGATGTGGATGATACTTCAATTTTGAAAATAGTTATTTTGCTAGCAAATATGAGGTAACAAAAAGGGAAATCTTGAGGATGTAGAAGCACTAAATCGAGCTATCATAGTAAAGGAGCATAATGGCAATAATGAGCTTAAGAAGCTCACAAAAAATTGATCAATGTAAGTTTGCTTTTCTCTTCGTTTTTTATAGTGAGATTTTCAATTTGTTTTTGCAGGGAATCATGTTCTCTCGTATCATTTGTCATCTTTTTACCTTTTTGGTATGCTATCTTTGGTTACTTTACTCAACACAAGTTTTTCTTGCAACCATACATCAACGATTGACTTAATGCCAATTGACTTACTTTGCAAGTATTAAAAGACATACACGGTGATTTTAAAGTTGATGGCAACATCGATGGCAACATCCAACCGGAGTCGATTGAGCCCTCAAATCCTCCGGTCAAGCCATACCTTAACAAGTTTGCATTTGCTTGCGCCATCGTGCCCCCAAGACCCCCCTTTTGCTTGGTGGACTGACCATAATTGAGCAAAAGGGAGCTCGTGAAGGCCACAACAGAGCAGGCGATGACATACTTCTTCCGACGCCACTTTCACTGGAGGATGGAAGTCCTCAATCAACTAGGGTTGGACATTTGCCATCAACTTTAAAAAATCACAAAATGTCTTCCAAGACTTGCAATGTAAATCAATTGGCAATTGAGGCATGTCAATCGTGTTCAGTGAAGTAACAAAAGACAACATCCTAAACTACATGAAATTCCATTTAAGCCTAGCACTGAAGCTCATTATTGAGACCTTACCAATGAATTGGGAACTCTACTTCTTTATTATTATTTCATATTTTTATGTGCAAGAAACTTCTGTCCTTTATTTGTGAAGAAGCTTTTGGGAACTTCACGGATTGAGAGAGGATTTTCTCTCCGTTCTGGTTTGAATGGCCTCGGTTCAGTTGCAGCTGAGCCTGAGACCGCCACCGCCAACGGACAATTGGCAGTAGCCACGGCCTGAGGACGTCAGAGAAGGTAAGGAATCAGAAAGCGAGGACATAGAGACAACATCGAAGGACAAGTTCAGATCCATACAATCCTGATGGCATCAAAATTTGTTTAGGCTAACGTTAGATCCTCAATCGGTATTGTTTATTCTTCTCCGACTTCGGTCACATAACTCGGGCTCGACCTACCAGCGCAGAGATGCAATAATTACCTCGGAGATGCAGTAGATGGTCACGAACGACGGTCGAACGAAGAACTCAAAGTCCCGGAAGCATCTCCGCCGGTGGTCAGCGACCTGGTAGGGAAGAAATCTCGATTGAGACTACCCGTCGCGGCGAACAGATGGGTGATGAAGGTCTGCAAAATCTAAAACAAACCGGGGAGAGCTTTCTAGGAACTCTTCTTGCTCTGGTGTTCTCTCGGCTGTGAATCGTATGCCCCCCAACGAATGCTCGTCAAAAGTCTCGGTCAGTTAAGACGAGAGCGCTTTTCTCGGTCGCCAACTCTACGCACGCCTGTCACTCTCAGTTTGGCTTAGTCTGGAAGAAGAGTCTTACGGGGCGTCGGTTAGATGAGAGCGCTTATCTCGGTTCTTTTGGGGTTATCTGTAAATTTCAAAATTTTATAAAGCACTGTTGTCATAATTAAATTTTAAAAATTGTGAAAAACATGCGTACTTTTATTTATTCAATTTGATAGTATAAACTTGGTCATTTTAAATTTACATCGTCCTAATTAAATATTAAATTTTACATTACCATAAAGGAAAAAGGAGAAGAGGAAAGCTTCTTTTTTTTTTTTTTTTTTTTTTTTTTTAGAAAAGAGGAATAGTAGTTTTACTTACCAGAAAGGTTCGGAGAATAATACTTTTATTTACTCTATTTGATAGTACAAGTCTTATTTGAGGTGTGATTGCTTGTGTAGTATAAAAATAGATAAGTTACGATGCGGGTAAGGAACAAAGAATATGTCATGCGAAGTACCATAATGGGATTTTGAATGTAAATTCGGTGAGAGAAGAATGTTGGATCATTGTTGTCTTGAAAGCAATATCTTCGAGCACCAGAGCCTTATCTGTTTAGTTTAATTTGATACTATCAAAAACCAGAAAAAAAAAAAAAAAACAAGCCTATATCATCAAATTGAGTAAATGAAAGTATTATTCCTCAAAGCTTTTTTTGGTGAATAAAACTAGTATTTCTCTTTTCAGCAGGAAAAAAAAAGCTTTTTCCTCTTCTTTGTTTAATTCTAGTCGATACATCTCAGCACACTAATACATAATCTTTATAATCAGTAATAAGGCTTCTTCTAGTACTAATAGTAAAATTCCCTTACTAAAAATTATTTAAATAATTGATGATCGGAAATAGATTGTTGGTACAATATGCCGGACTTGTCTACAATGTATACGCGGAAAGTGAAAACTATTTCAACAATGGAATTTCTTTTGCAATATTATTTATAACTTATCAGATAAAAAAGATTACAACTTTAGAATTGAAATACGTGGAAGGCAAAGTGAAATCATTAATTTAGGCATTTTTCCATTGATAGGAATATTCACAAAATAATTATTTGAAGATATTTTGGGAAAGATAACGATTGTAATTCCTAAAAGGCATATAGATACTAAATTTTAGCAAGCTAGAGTTTCTAATATCAATAATTACTGTAACTTTTTTTCATCCTAACCGGACAAGGCCTATGGTTATTATGTCATTAGTATCAAAGTGCTGGGCCTACTTTAAAGAGTTTCATATATTGACAATTGATAGAGACACCCCTTTATAGTTAATTTATCAAAAAGCCCATTTATTAATATATTTATGACCCTGAAATGGTTATTCAATAACCAGTAAGACAAGGTCTTAGCAAGTCCATGCTCTAAACTTCAACTAGGAGGGAAAGACGCTAAAAAACGTCCTAACCACACAATCACACATTTATCATAGAGGACTTACCTCGTCTCAATTTCACCCCGCAGGTTAGCACAGTTCATATCACAAACCAGAGCAGTACTCGAGATCAATTAAATGGGAATGCAACACTCAATTCTCAAATCAATACAGGGGTTCTAATTATAGAGCCAAATTGTTATGACATGTCCCATACCGTGTCACACGATTTTGTCCCATAATCAGACACATTCAACTCAATTCATCATGCGTTCCTAGTTTTGATCTCGGCATATAGCACGGCCTACTCTCAGTTTGGCAGTCTTCTGGCATTGCCAGGCTTCGTCTTACCCCATTGAGCACGAGACGTCTCTTTCAGACGGCTTTCACGAAGGAGCATAGGGTCTAGAATCTACTGCGACCGGCTTCCCTTTGTCTAGGGGGTATCCCAAATAGGGATAACGTCCAGCTCAACAGCCCGGGACGATTTCTCTTACTCATCACACAATCACTCAAATATGGCCCAGGACACCGTGCATTGCACTCAAATGCTTCAATTACAATAGTGAACCTGGCCTTTTTCTTCGTATTAGAAATATGCATGAAAATAGTCGTGTGTGTGTACACGGTCAATTCGACCCAGAAAAATTGACATTCTTCTTTTTTTTTTAAAAAAAATCCCACTATTTTATATAGTATATAAAACCATTTTTGGTGTTAAAATCCGACACCCGGGATTTTCTGAATAAATATTGGAAATCCACAATTTTTGGAATTAAATACCAAAAATCCAATCAGCACTCAATTCGCATAAATTAGCACTCAATTGCAGAAATTAACCACATCATCGCAATCAGCACGAAATTCCGGTCACCGACTATTCCAGCCTAATTTCCGGAAAATAATTAATAATTAATTAATTTCGAAAATTAATTAATTAACTCAATTTAATTTCTAAAAATACTAACCTAGGCCAAAATTATAAAATTAAATACTAATACGGACCCAGAAAATTCCCGAACCCTTCTAGATAAATAATACAATTTAATTAGGCCTTAGCTAAACCATGCTAACCACCTAACATGCTCAATTAAATAATTAAATCACTAATTTAATCTAACTAACCACCTAATTCCTAATTAAATAAATCTAAACACCCCTTAGCATCATTAACCTATTAAGAAGAGTTTAGAGTATAAACTCACCGGCTTATTTGTGGAAATCGGTTCACCGCGACGACAACGCGACAAATGAAACCAAATTTTCGGCAGCGTCAGTGGACTTGGACCGGGCCTAAAATGGGCCCAACAAATCTCAGCCCAAATCTGAGATTTGTTTTCAACTTGGGCTGCTGGTCGCGGGCTTGGGCCTTCTTTGCGGGCCCAAAATGGGCTGACCTTCAAATGGGCTGAAACCAACTGAACTTGGGCCTGAGCTTGGGCTTCAAAATCTGCTGGAGGCGGGCTTCAAGTCTGGGCCGTAAATGCTGGAATTTGCTGCTGGGCTACTTCGGCTTCGCTGGAATTCATGGCCCGACGGAACTGAGGCAGCCACGAGGATGGATGAAGACGCGTGGAAGAGCAGGTAGTCGAAGAGCAGCTGAAGGGGATCGCGCGCGGCTTCGCTGGCCTTGGGGCGTGCAGTCCACGATGGAGTTCTCGGTGGAAGTTGGTTGACCGAAGGGGAACAAATAACGGTGGAGAGGGGCGGTCTTCAAGGCTTCATGGAGGAAGAGGTGTTGACCGCATGGCTTCAATTGGAGGCTTCGGTGGATGATGATGATGGCATGTGCGATTTCGGTGGAGCTGCAGGGAATTGTTCGGTCAAAGATGATGAGAAGGCAGAAAATTTCGGTGGAACAAGAGGGATGGAGCGGTGGGCGTTGGTCTTCGTGAGGGAAAGAGGAACGCTCGGTGAGTGGAGATGTGGGCGGGTGATTGCGGTTCGGTCGGTGGGGACAGCAAGAGAGGCAACGGGGGGTTTGGTGATCGATGAAAAATAAAGGGAAAATGAAAGCAAAGTAGGAGCCAACGGATAGAGAGAGAGAAATGGTCGAGCAGGAAGAAGATGATGAAGACCGAAGGGGGAAGGAGCGTATGGGAGAAGCTTGAGGGAGAGGAAGCCAAAAATATCCAATTAAATATCTCACATTCATCATCGTTTGGTCCCACTAGGCCTTCAAGATTATCTTCATAGTCTCCTAATACTTTCTTGCCTAAATTTCACTAATTAAACCAAATGATGCCCAAAAAAAAAAAAATGCTGTCCAAGCATAATTCCGAATTTCATATTTTAGTCTTCAATTTCTTCAATAAATTCTCAAATTCGACATCCAATTTTGATGAAGAAAAATCCCGAACAATTTTCTGTAAGTTCCCGACACTCAAAGGCTCTACTTGGAAGTCCCAATTTCCATCGATTTAGCCCATTTGAATTTTCACTAATATTCTGCAATGTCCGAAACGGTTTTCCGTAAAAATCTTGGAATCTCTGAAAAATCTTCGGAGGATGAGTCAACGTTCCTAAAATAGCTCATGACACCACAGAACTTTCGATTTTTGAAATCGGATTCAATTCCACGGTTAATTTCACTCTGGCGCGCTTTTAGCGTGATCTAGTCTACCATGTAACTTTTAGGAATTTTTGATATAATTGATCCGTAGTCGATTTATCTCGAGTCACGCTGTACATCTTCAACACATTGGCGACTCTCGATTTTTGTGAAAATCTCAATGTTTCAATTACAGACACAGGGTACCCAAAACGTCAGAAAATCAATTTAGTGCCAATTAGTGAGAATTTTGAAATCAAGTGGAATCACCCATATTTTGATCACCTATCTCAGTCGAATCGACCTATCTCTGATCTCTAATCGATTCTGACAGTGTCGTAATGACCCTTGCAGATCAACATGGTCGAGTAGTCGGTTCATGGTCGAATTCTCAAGTCCAATTGCACTTAGATTCATCAATTGCTTCCCTAGATAGATCGGTTATCTTGTGAGTGATCAGCTCAGAGAATAACACTATTGGTGCGTCGACGAAATGCCCGATTTATTTAATCGAAAATGAAATATGAAAATTCAAGCTGTCACAACTATTCCCCTCTTATAAAAATTTCGTCCTCGAAATTTAAAGCTATTACAATCTTTAACCAAAAAGGTGAGGGTACAATCGTCTCATCGATTCCTCAGTTTCTCATGTTGCTCCTTCTGTGCCATGGTGTTGACAGACCACTTTGACCAACGGGATGATCTTGCTTCGCAGGACCTGCTCCTTGCGATCCACAATCTGAACCAGGCTTTCAATATACGACACTCTGTCATCCACATCCAATTCCTCAAAATTGAGCACATGGGTCGGGTCAGGCTAATACTTTCTTAACATCGACACGTGAAAGACGTCATGCACTTACGCCAACCTTGATGGTAATGCAAGACAATACGCTAGGATCCCGATTCTTTCAAGAATCTCAAATGGACCTACGTACCTCGGACTCAGTTTTCCTTTTTTTGCCAAAGCGCGAAGTACTTCTCATTGGTGACACTTTCAGAAAAACGTAATCACCAACTTGAAATTCCAATGGCCTTCGACGCTTATCGGCGTAGCTTTTCTGGCGGCTCTGAGCGGTCTTTAATCTATCCCTGATAACGGCAACTGCATCCACTGAGTGCTGAACCAACTCTAGGCCTGTGATTTTCCATTCTCCGACCTCATCCCAACAAACTGGCGTTCTACACGCTCTACCATACAACGCTTCAAAAAAAGCCATCTAAATGCTCTATTGGTAGCTGTTTTTGTAGGCGAACTCGACAAGGTGAAGCCGTTCTTCCCAACTTCCCTTGAAATCCAACACGCAAGTTCGCAGCATGTCTTCGAGGGTTTGAATCATCCTCTCAGACTGGCCGTCCATCTGAGGATGATATGCCGTACTATACTGCAGCTTCATTCCTAATGCACTTTGCAGACTTTTTCAAAATGCAGTTGTAAACCTCAGGTCTCAGTTTGATGTAATCGTCACCGGCACTCCATGCGGTCGAACTACTTGACACACATACAGATCTGCGTGTCTATCCAAATTGAGGTTCTTTTGAACTGCAATGAAGTGAGCCGACTTTGTTAGTCTGTCGACCACTACCCAAATAGAGTCATTACCTCTCTGACTCCTCGGTAAACCCGTCATGAAATCCATCGTGATATGTTCCCATTTCCATTTTAGGACGCAAGAGGTTGTAGAATTCCTCCCAGCTTACAATGTTGTGCCTTCACTTGTCGACATGTCAAACACTTGGCGACATGCTTGGCGATATCCGCCTTCATACCTGACCACCAATAGTGTTGACGCAGATTCTGATACATTTTTGTACTACCAAGATGAATGTTGTAACTGCTATGATGTGCTTCTGATAAGATTTCCTCTCTAAGCTCTACAACATCAGGTACAACCAATTGTCCTCGGAACCTCAGTGTCCCATCTTCAAAAATCTGAAAGTCGTCTTTTCTCTTTTTTGTATCCTCTTGCAGGATCTTCTAAATATCAAGATCTGTTGGCTGAAGTGCTTTGATTCTAATCTGAACATTTGGCTCAATTCTAAGGGTGGCCATAAGGTTTGAAAAGTGGCCTACCTCAAATTTAAATATCGAATCTTGAGCTCTCTCGATTAAGTTCCACTCTTGAATCAGTATATGAGCGACTGAAGACTTCCTACTCAGTGCATCTGTGACTTTGTTTGCCTTTTTTGGGTGATACAGAATATCACAATCATAGTCCTTTAGGAGTTCCATCCAGAGACGCTGTCTCATATTCAACTCCTTCTGAGAGAATAAATACTTGAGGCTTTGATGGTCAGTGAAGATCCGTAACCTTTCTCCACACAAATAATGTCTCCAAATCTTCAAAGTAAAAATAATTGCTTCGAGTTCTAAGTCATGCGTCAGGTAATTTTGCTCATGAGGTCTTAATTGACGGGACGCATATGCAACAACTCTGCCATGTTGCACCAACACGCAATCCAGTCCTCTGAATGGCGCATCACTGTAGATCTCATATCCTCCAGGACTAGATGGTATGGTCAAGACAGATGCGGTAGTCAGCTTTTCCTTAAGCTGCTGGAACTACGCTTGCACTTGTCTGTCCAGAAAAATTTCTCTTCCTTCTTTAACAGTCGAGTCATAGGCGACGCTAATGCTGAAAACCCTTCTACAAACCTTCTGTAATATCTTGCTAAACCCAGAAAACTTCTGATCTCTGTCACGGTTGTCAATCTTGGCCAATTGATCATTGCTTCAATCTTGGCGGGGTCCACAGAGATTCCTTCTCCTGAAATTACGTGACCTAGAAAAGCAATACGAGTCAGCCAAAACTCGCACTTGCTAAACTTAGCATACAGCTCATGAGTCCCTAGAGTCTGCAATACCAATCTCAAATATCCTTCATGCTCTTCTAGACTTCTTGAGTACACCAGGATATCATCGATGAACATGATCACAAACTGATCTAGGTATTCTTTGAACACTCGGTTCATCGGATCCATAAAAGCAGCTGGAGCATTCGTCAACTCGAATGGCATGATCGTGAATTCATAGTGACCGTACCGAGTATGAAACGCTGACTTCAATATATCTTCCTTTCTAATTCTCAGCTGATGATATCCTGTCCTCAAGTCAATTTTTAAAAATATCGACGCTCCTTGTAACTGATTAAACAAGTCATTGATCCTGGGCAGTGGATACTTGTTCTTGATTGTCACTTGATTAAGTCGATGATAGTCGATGCATAGATGCAACGAACCATCTTTCTTTTTCACGAACAAAACTGGTGCTCCCCAAGGTAATGCACTAGGACGTATAAATCCCTTATCCGATAATTCTTGCATCTGCATCTTCAGTTCTTTCAATTCGGACAAAGTCATCCGGTAAGGAACCTTAGAGATTGGCTCTGTCCCGGGGGCTAACCCAATCACGAACTCAATTTGTCTTTCTAGCGGCAGACCTGGCAATTCTTTCGAGAATACATCTAGAAATTCTTGAACTACTGCAATGTCTTCGATTTTCAGCTCCTCAACTATTATATCCATGATAGTTGCCAAGTAACCTTGACAACCCCCGACTAACAAATGGGTTGCCTCAAGCGACGAGAATTAATGAAATCGAGGGTCCTCCTCGACTTTCGATAGATTCGAAATTTTCATTCGTCAATGGGTCAAACTGTATTATATTACGACAACAAGTCATTATAACAAAAAGCTCCTCGAGCCAAATCTTTTCATACAAGACGTTAACGTTATACATACACAAGCCAGTCAAGTACAACACTAGCCAAGGTTCTTCTTTTTACAACTTTATTACAACAACTGAAGTTCTACAAGCCTAATCACAACTCCGCTACACTACTTTGATAACATCATCCCAAAAAAAAATTCTTCCCCTGATCGATGCATGGTTAGTCAATTCCCGTTCCTTTTGCCAACCTAGCGGCGTCCTATCTGCAGTAACGGCACTTATGCTCTCCTGGACCTACGTGGGCAATCCTTATACTGGTGGCCGTGCTGGCCACATTTAAAACAAGCTCCCGTCCTTTTAAAGCACAGGGCAGACCCATGCCTTTTTCTACAAATTCGACACACGTCTAGTGGGTCCTCTGCCTCTCGTCGGGTGATAGCCTGCATCATTTCTTGCACCGGAGGCCTGTTCCAAATACTGCGATGCATTCGGTGGTACGATTCGTCGGTTCTGGTCCATCGGTGGCGGTGGTGGTAACTGCAGTCCTATTTGCTTTCTGGGACAGTTCCTGGCCAAGTGACCCAGTTGGCCACATTCAAAACAAGCACCCATCTTTAAGGGGCATGGGGCTGATCCATGTCGCCTTCCATGGAAACGACACACTCTAAACTAGCTCAGTGCTGGCTTTCCCATTATACTCCTTTGAGTGGGACAATGGAAGTGCGTTCCTTCTGTCGTTGGTCTCTTCCTAAATCGGTTGTCACCTCTATTGGAACCGAATCTTGACCCAAATGCGATAGCTTGTTCCCTTAACATGTCCCCCTGCTGGACCTCAGCCGGTATGGTAGTAATGGCAGCTACGGCATTGGCAATGGCAGTGGTAGCGATAGCAACGGCAGCTTGATTCTATGCTTGCTGACCCAGAATGCTTCCCAAAGTCTCTAGCGCCTAAACGATCTCATCGAGCCTAGGATCGCTCAGTGCTGCTACACTCTCAGTACCGGCCTGCAGCGGTACTCTTGCACTTGCGCTAGCCTGAGCCGGCGTTCTACCTCGGGTACTGATCCTTGTCAGCGTTTTACCCCGAGATACAGGTCCTCTTGACCTCCTCCAAGGAGTTCTCCACTCCTGGTCACTCATCACACAGATTCTTTACAGAAACCTGCTTACCAATTCCAATACCATATTAGAATTTGAGTGACCCCACAAACAAGCTACCAAACAGCTATCACTCACATGCATCAGTATAAAATAAAGGTCATTCCTACTAACTATCCCAAGAACCCATCGCACCTTATCACTCTAGACACAAACCTGGCTCTAATACCATAAAAAGGGGATGTCATCCCCCGAACCTCGAGCGCGTGCCCATCCCTCTTTGATCAAAAATATTTTGCGACTTCCCAAGACAAGTTGCTGACCCTTTCATTTTATTGCACATGCGAAAATGGATTATAAATCCCCTGACAGTAACCATCTCGGGATAGAAAAGCGAAACAACAATTTCATCAACAAACATGTCTTTATAAACATATGCTAAGTCACGTACAAGAGTCTATGGTCAAAAGACTACAAAAGACTGTCCTCCAAAAGAAGCGGTCTTATCCGACCTATACTTCAGATCACTTCCTCTCTGCTTCAGGTCCTCCACTCGATGACCCTGAAATGGTTATTCAATAACTAGTGAGACAAGGTCTCAGCAAGTCCATGCTCTAATCTTCAACTAGGAGGGAAAGACGCTAAGAAGCGTCCTAGCCACACAATCACGCATTTAACATAGAGGACTTACCTCGCCTCAATTCCACCCTGCAATCAGCACAGTTCATATCACAAACCAAAGCAGTACTCAAGATCAATTAAATGGGAACGCAACACTCAATTCTCAAATCAATGCAGGGGTTCTAATTATAGAGCCGGATCATTATGACACGTCCCATACCGTGTTACACAATTTTGTCCCATAATCAGACACATTCAACTCAATTCATCATGCGTTTCTAGTTTTGATCTCAGCATATAGCACGGCCTACTCTCAGTTCGGCGGTCTTCTAGCATTGCCAGGCTTCATCTCACCCCCATTGAGCACGGCACGTCTCTTTCAAATGGCTTTCTCAAATGAGCATAGTGTCCAGAATCTACTGCAACCGGCTTCCCTTTGTCTAGGGGGTATCCCAAATAGGGATAACGTCCAGCTCAACAGCCCGGGACGATTTCTCTTAATCATCACACGATCACTCAAATATAACCCAGGGCACCGTGCATTGCACTCAAATGCTTCAATTAAAATGGTGAACCTGGCCTTTGTCTTCGTATTATAAATATGCATGAAAATAGTCGTGTGTGTGTACAGAGTCAACTCGACCTAGAAAAATTGACATTCTTCCTTTTTTTTTAAATCCCACTATTTTATATAGTATATAAAACCATTTTCGGTGTTAAAATCTGACACTCGGGATTTTCTGAATAAATATTGGAAATCCACAATTTTTGGAATTAAATACCAAAAATCCAATCAGCACTCAATTTGCATAAATTAGCACTCAATTGCAGAAATTAACCACACCATTATCAATCAGCACGAAATTCCGGTCACCGACTATTCCAGCCTAATTTCCGGAAAATAATTAATAATTAATTAATTTCGAAAATTAATTAATTAACTCAATTTAATTTCTAAAAATACTAACCTAGGCCAAAATTATAAAATTAAATACTAATACGGACCCAGAAAATTCCCGAACCCTTCTAGATAAATAATACAATTTAATTAGGCCTTAGCTAAACCATGCTAACCACCTAACATGCTCAATTAAATAATTAAATCACTAATTTAATCTAACTAACCACCTAATTCCTAATTAAATAAATCTAAACACCCCTTAGCATCATTAACCTATTAAGAAGAGTTTAGAGTATAAACTCACCGGCTTATTTGTGGAAATCGGTTCACCGTGACGACAACGCGACAGCGGCTGAAATCCAAATTTTCGGCAGTGTCGGTGGACTTTGACCGGGCCTAAAATGGGCCCAACAAATCTCAGCCCAAATCTGAGATTTGTTTTCAACTTGGGCTGCTGGTCGCGGGCTTGGGCCTTCTTTGCGGGCCCAAAATGGGCTGACCTTCAAATGGGCTGAAACCAACTGAACTTGGGCCTGAGCTTGGGCTTCAAAATCTGCTAGAGGCGGGCTTCAAGTCTGGGCCGTAAATGCTGGAATTTGCTGCTGGGCTACTTCGGCTTCGCTGGAATTCATGGCCCGACGGAACTGAGGCAACCACGAGGATGGATGAAGACGTGTGGAAGAGCAGGCGGTCGAAGAGCAGCTGAAGGGGATCGCGCGCAGCTTCGCTGGCCTTGGGGCGTGCAGTCCACGATGGAAGTTGGTTGACCGAAGGGGAGCAAATAACGGTGGAGAGGGGCGGTCTTCAAGGCTTCATGGAGGAAGAGGTGTTGACCGCATGGCTTCAATTGGAGGCTTCGGTGGATGATGATGATGGCATGTGCGATTTCGGTGGAGCTGCAGGGAATTGTTCGGTCAAAGATGATGAGAAGGCAGCAAATTTCGGTGGAACAAGAGGAATGGAGCGGTGGGCGTTGGTCTTCGTGAGGGAAAGAGGAACGCTCGGTGAGTGGAGATGTGGGCGTGTGATTGCGGTTCGGTCGGTGGGGACAGCAAGAGAGGCAACGAGGGGTTTGGTGATCGATGAAAAATAAAGGGAAAATGAAAGCAAAGTAGGAGCCAACGGATAGGGAGAGAGAAATGGTCGAGCAGGAAGAAGATGATGAAGACTGAAGGGGGAAGGAGCGTATGGGAGAAGCTTGAGGGAGAGGAAGCCAAAATATCCAATTAAATATCTCACATTCATCATTGTTTGGTCCCACTAGGCCTTCAAGATTATCTTCATAGTCTCCTAATACTTTCTTGCCTAAATTTCACTAATTAAACTGTGGCACCCCCTCAACGGCCCCCGATCCGTTAGGGTCGTCACAGTTCACTTACCTTTCACTTGTCCTAATACCATGTCACTCTGATACCATGGAATTATAGTGGGTTCATAAGTCCTGGGGGTTTGTATTATTTAAATCGGTCCCAGCACAGTTCATATAACGGAAGCATATTTGATATCTCCCTAACTCATACTCAAACTAAATAATGCAATGCATACCAACTATACACTTCATATATATATATATATATATATATATATATAAGTTAGAGCCGAACCACTTTTATTAACATTACTTGATGGACATCATGTGCCGGTACATCAAAAGGCCAAGGCTTTACTAAGCTCGGCTATAACCAAAAGTACCTGACTCTACATGCAGTCATGTACATCGATCCATCATCCAGTGTCAGCTATCCAAAAAGTATCATCTACTACCCATCACACACACAATCACACCCAGCCCGGTCCATTGGCTGGCGGCGACGGCAGCATCCCCATCATGATCCCGTTGTGACGAACATGCACAGACAGGAACTCCTGTACCATGAGGCCGTCAGGTAGACCCACGTCATACATGACTAAAACTCAAACATGGACGAATACCAGTCCTCGAACACCAACACAGATGTGCTCCGAACACGAGCACTCAACATCAACCGGGATGCCGTAAAAAGTGCCACGTGTGACAGGTAATAGAGGCATCTCTCAATCTGAAATGTTAGTCCCTAAAAGGGGTGAGTACAACCACTCAGCAGTAAAGATCCATCAAACTACACAATGCAACAAGCAAGACAACCAAGGTATCATGTGTAATGCACATATCATCCATGCAATCATGCATATATCTCCATAAGATCCATTCGATGCCTTATTGACCACATTTTCAATGCCCAATAGTACCAACTCGAATTCATAGACAATTCATGCACCATGCCATATGCACACACATGCGCAAGATTCATTTCTCATTTTGATATTCAAAAGGATCTCATTTTTCCTAGGGACCAATCTTTGCATCCCTCCTAGCTCTCGCACCCAACCTGGCATCGTGAGACCTCCAGCACACACCTCCTGGTATCTCGTACCCCAACTGGCATCACGAGGCCTCCGGCACACACCTCCAGGCATCTTGAAACTCCCGAGGACATCCAGCACACACCTCCGGGCATCCAATTGACGTCAACTCACTTCGACCCTATGGGCATCTCGACACTCCTTAGGCATTGTCGTCACAGCTGTCCGACGATATCATTAACATCATGATATATTCACGTATATGTCTCACTTTGAAAATAACATTTGATGCCATATGATATGCTTAATGTCACCGCATCCATTGTATAAATAACAACTCAAGACATTTCAGCTTACAAAGTAATTCATTTGTTCTTCAAATAAAACAGTTTCTCGGATAAAACAGAATGCACTCCACTAATTGAAATTATGGAAAAATTAGTAAACGATCTTAATAAATTATGAAAATTTAACATATTGTAAACGAGACCTAGAGAAAAAGGTTTCATGAAGGATTCTATGTCAGTAAAAATTCACATGAGTCGCAATGGTCCATACAATCACAGCCATAAAACTTCAAACTTCATTAATGCACAGTTTTAATAACAACTTCGTTAAAATTACTAAATGAGCTCAGAAAATTATGAGATTTTAATATGTTATAAATAAGATCTGGAAGTAAAGTTTCATGAAGAACTATAGATCTAATTCATCGTAGATCAAGAGCTATAACTACCATAACTCTCCCTAACCCTGGGTGACAGTTTCCAGATTTAACATTTTTAAAGAAAAATCGATTTACCGACCAATACTTATCTGTTTCTTCTCAAATTTTAGTATGTTACTCTTCAAGATGTCATATACAACTTTCATCAAGGACACGAAGTAATATTTCAACTAGAAAATTTCATACAGCTCGCGGAATCACCAAAGGTCAAACTGTTTTCCATAAAACAGTTTACTAGGCTAAGGTACTACTCCCATAATTTCGAAAATTCTAACATCCAGCACATCCGAAATCTACTATACTTCACACACAACCACAGCAAGCATAGTATAGATCAATGCACTTCACTTGCCTTAAATCCAACAAAATCACAGCAAGCAAACAGAGACTTGAGGACTTCGGGCGCGGCACAATCGACAGCGAGGCTAGGCGGCGTTGACGGTGGCAGCAGGCACACGCACGGCGGGGCTGGTCTCCTTCTCTCCCTCGCCGAAGCACCCTCACAACTCCCTCTCTCTCTCTCTCTCTCTCTCTCTCGGTTACTCTCTCTCTCGATCACTCCCTCCCTTCTCTTTTCCTTTTAATTTCTTAATTAACTAGCAATCAAGAGGTTTTGCATGGGAAGGACAGGTGGAAGATGGTTATGGACAAGTGTAAAATGGCATGCATCTTCCTCCCCCCCTCTTCTTTCGGTCGACGGCTTTAGGGCCTCCATGGGCCGCTTGAGCCCAAAAGTTTTGGGGCCAAAAGAAAGTCCAAATAAAAAGGCCCATAAACTTTATAATATAAGCCCATGATCTTTGCACCATTATGAAGCATTTCATTATTTTTCTTAAAGAAAATAAATTTTGCATTCTCATAATCCAATTGCTTCATATACAACTGCATAACCAAAGTTCTTGCATGGAAAAAGAAAATTCGATCAAGCGGCAAGATTTCTTTTCCTTACTTGTTGAATCACATAATGAAGAGACATACATGATTCTCAAGTTCGACCCAACTCCTCAAAATTTGATCCTTAAATTTCAGCATGCATGTTCCTCACGCAGAATCCGAATTCCATCCCTTCATAACTAGAAAAATATTATTCAATCATAGTCCAAAGTTTTTCTCTTGTTGCACGGTTGATTAGTCCATTGCTAGACATATCATATCAATCCAATAAACAAATACGAACTAATGCCCATAAACGATATCAATGGCACAGTTCGGCGATACTCTCATCGATTGATCACGACTGTCACCTATCCGAGGATCGTCTAAATTTTTGGATGCCACATAAACCCAAATGATGCCAAAAAAAAAAAATGCTATCCAAGCATAATTCCGAATTTCACATTTAAACCTGAATTGGTGCTGGAGGAACCGCCTCAGCCGATAGCCGAAGTGTAAACCCCCAGGTGCTACGTAAGCGGGAGGACCCACCACCCTCGGCAGCATACTTAAGTCACCAAGTAACTCCGAATTTCACATTTTAGTCTTCAATTTCTTCAACAAATTCTCAAATTCAACATCCAATTTTGATGAAGAAAAATCCCGAACAATTTTCTGTAAGTCCCCAACACTCAAAGGCTCTGCTTGGAAGTCCCAATTTCCATCGATTTAGCCCATTTGAATTTTCATTAATATTTCGCAACGTCCGAAACAGTTTTCCGTAAAAATCTTGGAATCTCAGAAAATTTTCGGAAAATGAGTCGACGTTCCTAAAATAGCTCGTGACACCACAAAATTTTCGATTTCTGAAATCAGATTCAATTTCACGGTTAATTTCACTCTGACGCATTTTTAGTGTAACCTAGTCTACCGGGTAACTTTTAGGAATTTTTGGTACAATTGATCCGTGGTCGATTTATCTCGAGTCACACTATACATATTCGACACATTAGCGACTCTCGATTGTCATGAAAATCTCAAGGTTTCAATTACAAACACAGGGTACCCAAAACGTCAGAAAATCAATTTAGTGCCGATCGGTGAGAATTTTGAAATCAAGTGGAATCACCCACATTTTGATCATCTATCTCAATCGAATCGACCTATCTCTGATCTCTAATCGATTTTGACAGTGTCGTAATGACCCTTGCATATCAACATGGTCGAGTAGTCAGTTCATGGTCGAATTCTCAAGTCCAATTGCATTTAGATTCATCAATTGCTTCCCCAGATAGACTAGTTATCTCGTGAGTGATCAACTCAGAGAATAGCACTATTGGCGCATCGACGAAATGCCCGATTTATTTAATCGAAAATGAAATATGAAAATTCAGGCTGTCACAATTTTTATCAACATTTTTAAGTGATTCTCCACTTTTTGCTATTGACAAAAAGGGGGAGAATTTGTGCATATTTATTCTATCTATCTTTTGATGACTTTTTGCTTGGTACTTTGGACTTTAGATTTTGAACTAACTTTGGACTTTTGATTGCCGTGATTACTGTTAACTTTGAATCTTTTTGACACTTGCAGCAACTAAGTTTGTGATATTGCATGAATGGACCTAGACTTAGAACCAGGGAGGACCAAGAAAATCTTCTGCAGGTATGCCTTCCCACAATGGACGAACAACTCCCGTTCAAGCCCTTCAGGGACAACCTTTTAGCAGAAAACCTCTCAGCCCTTTAGTTCAGAGCCTAGAGACACTCAGAGATGTCAAGATGGAAACGTTTTTAACCTACCCAAGCTGCATTTCTTGAAGGATCATACCAGGCTGGAGAAGAAGAGGGATTTAGAAAGCCATGAGAGATTTTTCAAAGCACACACTTTACTTCAGGGGACTCTACCCAACACAATACATCCTCCTCGCCTTTTATAGACGATAAGAGGTCACAAAGACACACACAAGGACCAAGCTCACGGGTCCAAATACAAACAGAGACACCGAAAATTTCCGGGAGGGAATTATTCGCACACTATGAACAGTAACCGTACTGTGAACAGTACATTTCCTACCTAGTGCTACAGTAAAAGTGAACAATGATTTGCTACAGTGAAATTGTACGGACTTAGCAATCTCGTCCATCACGAGCATTGTAGCTACAGACTGAATCATCTGAACTGTCTTCTAGGAGATGTGCCTCGTATTTTTGTTCGAGGGCTTCAAGGTCTTCAGGTGAGAGGATTTGGTTCAACCTTCTTGATGATGATGCTTCTTCATGAGCCCAATGGGATGCTTCTTCTTCAGCCCAGTTTGTGTTGTCATCTCCTTGAGTGTCGGCAGGGATGCTTGGCTGAGGCTAGTTGGACGACTGTGCATAAAAGGATGTTTCCATGTTTTGGAATAAGGATGAAGGTCCTTGATAGTAGGGATCCTGGGACAGAGGGCCTCCAAAGCGTGCATAGGGGTCTTGAGTGGATTGGACAATATCATATGTTCCTGTCATTTCATAATCTTGAGACGATGCAGCTTGTCTGTGTTGCCTGAGTGCTTCCTTAGCTTCTGGTGCTAGGTCATAATGATCCCAAGTAGTAGGCACATTGTTCCATACATCTTCGGGAATAGTTTTGTTTTCCTGGCACAAGATTCTCTAGAGTTCTCGATACTCGTGTTCACAAAATCTAACAGATCTTGGATAAGATTTGTGAATCAGAGCTTCCCGACTATTCAGGTGGGGTTTGTAAGATGTGGTTCCTATTTCCTGTGGAGCATTGATGATGGTGCCATTATTTGTGAAGAAATGCCATGGACGTCGGAAAAATAGGATGGTATGGACTTCAGGATTTGGGGTCATGGTTCTCAGTTCTTTTTCCAAGAGATGTTTCCAGTGAGTGGGATGATAGAACCAATTAAGAAAGTCTAAGAGATTCTTATCACTTTCTTTTTCAACATTTCTTCCGAGTAGAAATATCCTGGTGAGGTTGGCAATGAATCTTCTGGTTGGAATTTCAATAGCTATTAGGTACTTATTGGTTAAGTACCATAATAACGTCTTGAGTTGATCGGGAAATCATCTTCCTTCCGAGATAAGGGGATGAATGAATGGATAATTCCAATTTAACCCAAAAGGATAGAGAATCGAACCTCCATTGAATCTTAATAGATCTGTGTGGCATTGCCACATGAGATTTTCTAGGTTTTCAGCAAGATTGTCATTATGGATGTGTTGAACAATCTCCTAGGGATATTTCCAGCTTGACAGATCTTTGATTTTCTCGATCTTGTATTTCACTCCATGATTGAGCATATGGAAGGCAGGTCTTTTGATGTACATGTTGATCTCAGCTAGTGCTTTGGGTCTTGACAAGGAATCAGCAAGCACATTCTTATTTCCAGGAATATGTTTGGTTTCAAAAGAGTATTTTGAAAACCATTTAGCCCATCGAAGCAGTTGAGCGTTTGTGATTTGCTTCTGTTTAAACTTGATCATCTAAGGAAAAGATGCCATGTCTAATTCTACTAGGAAGTGATGGCCGATGAGATGAAACTCAAACTTTTTTATTCCATTTTTTACTGCTAAGATTTCTTTAAAAGTGGAGTGGTAATGCATTTCAGCTTGAGAAAACTTTCCACTTTTGTGAGCACAGAGTTGTCTCTTACCATCAATTTCTTCAAAGAGGATGGCTGCCCAGTATTCATCACTGGCGTCAGTTTGAAGAATTCTTTTTCCTGTTGATGGTATTTGCAATGGTGGGAGATTCTGCATAATCTCCTTAAGTTCAGCGACTGCTTGAGTCTGGGGTTTTCCACAAGGTGGGGGATTTTTCTTCAGCATGGATTGCAAAGGAATCAGGAGCTTTGCGATGTTTGGGACAAAATTCCTGAGATAATTTATTATCCCAAGAAATTGCTGAACTTGTTTGGTAGTGAAGTTATCTTTAGGAAACTTCAATAATTCTTGAGCAATATGTGGCCCTAGGTAGTATGTACCTTTGTTGAGGTGCATACCAAGAAATTCAATTTATGTTTGGGCAATATTCATTTTCCTCTGGGAAAGCATAATACCATGCTTTTTAACAATTTCTGCAAATTGTTCAAGGAGTTGACAGTGTGACTGCTCGTTAGGACTATAGAGCAGAATGTCGTCAATGTATACGGCTGCATCATGTATCCATGTTCCCATAAAGATCCCGAAGGATATGTTGGCCAAGCTCCTTTTGGATTACCAACTACGAAAAGCTACATCAACATAACAAGCCTTTCCAGTCTACGGACTCAGAATTCGTTCGAAAAAAAGATGGAACTGTTTCCATCAAATTTGGCAAGGAAAAGGAAGAAAGTCCTTCTATCTTCCAGACCCTCTTCATGATTGAACCATGTGTTCCTCAATCAATTTCCGAGCCAGACCCAAAAAAGCTTGTTCGACATTTTAATGGTGATGGACATCCTGTCCATTACTACAAAGACAACTATGGTCATTGTTTTTGGGATCCCTTTTGCCAATGTTCCTATTGCACAAACTCCCCTGACGAGGTAGATCCTCTTGCAAGATCTCCACCTCGACGGAAAAAGTCAAAGGATAAGATGTACCAAAGGTACTTAAACGGAGATCCCTTCGTTGATACTCTTGGTGAATGTGATAAATACCAGTTCATGGTTTCCTATGCTCCACCTCCATCACCAGAGTCTAGTACTACATCCCAAGTTCTACCAGATCCACTAAAAACACCTCCACCATCTCCTCCCCAGAAAAAACAAGCTCTCTCCTCGTTTTACAAGCCAATCCTAAAATGGGCTAAGAAGCACTCTTACCCCCTCGAAGTTCCAGCAGAAGCACCACCCACTTCTTCTATCACTATGTTCCATGATACTGATTTTCCTCCTCTTGTCAAAGAAAATTCAAAACTTTCGTTTCCTGCTCCAGAGGAATTCATTGATCCACAAAACAGATATCGTCATGTCCCAAAGATAGCAACCCCCACTGATGTGGATGAACATGGTAGACAGAGAAAGACTCCTACTACTGAAGCTGTTCTAAATTGGCAATCAGAAACTCTGTTGGCACAAAACAATGCCTTCAAGGCAATTGATTCCAAGATTGGAAACGTGCAACAAGATCTCCGAAGGTATGATGAAACCACTACAAATATGCTTTCTGAGTTCTAGAAAAGGCTTCATGCCTTGGAATCCGGACAACATCTTGGGTATCATTATCTTGAAAGCCCAAAGCTAGAGATAGAAAAGCTCAAAAGGCAAATCCAACTTCTCGAAAAAGGAAGGTTTAGACCTTTCGACCCGCTAGCACCTTCTGTCAGAGCTGGGTATTTGCTTCCACCACCACAGACGTCTATTTTTGCTGCCATTCCAGAAGATCCCTTGAGAAAAGAACCAGATATGGCAGAACTACGAAATCGTCTCAAAAACCTGCAGAAGGACAAAGGGAAAGAAAAAATGCTGCCTACAAAATCAAGTTCGATTGTTATTAGAGAAAGGGCAAATCAGATGATGTTATCCAATCAGTTAAAATCTTTTCTAAAGGACTTGGGTACTCAAGAACCTGATCCTACTATTCAACAGCCTGATTCTGTCATACCAGAAAAACAGATTATGTTCCCAGTCGAGCAAACCTCTCCTAATACTGAATCAGATTCAGTATCTCTTTCCTCCTCCTCATCCTTCACAATCCCTACAGTTGATTCTCTTCCTATTGCACCAGTAACTTCATCAATATTCATGGCCGATCCTCCAGATGATGATATGGAATCAAACTATTCTGATCCAGAAAATGGTCAGACAAGCAATTCTACACAGCATGTTTCCATAGCATCAAAACAGCTTTTCACCATCGATGATATTCCTTATCATAAATGGCCAGAAAGACTTGAGGAATTTCATACTTGGTTGAATACTCAGTCCATCACCAACCATGATATGAATGATGTCCTTTACAACTTTGTCACAAGGTTCACAGGCAGCCTCAAACTCTGGTGGAAATCAATTTCAGAACAAGATCAGATCCATTTCCTAATGTTACCTAATTTCGGCCATGCTATCACTCTCTTATATCATGTCTTTGTGGGAAAACCCACTGATCTCATAGAGATAAAGAGAAGAGAATTTTTCGACAGAAAATGCTGCTCCCTCCAGAAGAAGCATCTTGATAAGCATTATCGAGTGATGCTTCAGCTTTTTTATCAGGTTGGTGCAGATCTAAATCTGAAGCATGTTTTTCTTACTTCCATCCCCAAAGAACTATCCCAGATGGTTGAAAGATCTTTCTTCAGAAGACAAAGGAGAATACAAGATATTCCCTTGGGAGAAATTCAACAAGAAGTCCATCTATGCCTCGAAGAATTATGCTTAAAACGCCAGATGGTCCGCACCTACATCACAGATGACAAGCGCCTTGAATCAGCTTGTTCTCGTCAGAAGTTAAAGATTAAATGCTAAGCAAGACTGTGATGGTACTTATGGCAAGTTTTCCCGGAAAAAAAAAAAAACATTACAAGAAGTTCTGGATAAAGAAATCCAGACATGGCTCCAAGCATTTCCGGAAGAAGAAGAAATGGCGATACCTACGCAAAAGGAGATATCACAAAGGCCACAAGAAGTCAAACCGATGTTTTATATGCAATCAGAAATGACATTTTGCCAAAAATTGTCCTTAAGCGAGAAAATGTCAGAATTGTCTAATTCATCACATTGAGAATGAAACAGGTATTTCTCTCAAAAATGATGATATTGAATCTTTATTCTCTCGCGATGAATAACCATCCGAACAAACTCTTTGTGTCATCCCATTCTACCAAACTCCCAGTGAGATCGAGTCGATTCAGAATCCAAGACATTTTTCACATATCCCCCACATCTCCGTAACCAAGCCTTGACATATTTTCAAGTCAAACTCACTGTCCCCATTTCCTTGTAAAAATCCTCACTTCAAAGTTTGCCAAACCAATGCTGTTATTGCTCTCATTGATACCGGAGCAAGTTGTTCAATCTTTGGACACCAAAGTTCTTCCCCTGAAGAATATTGGACTCCTTATGTTCGATATTTCAATTCTGTCTCGGGAGACACCTTCTCCACAAATGTCAGGACCACCCCGGTAACTGTCCAATTCTTTCCTCCGTGTTCCATAACCACCAAGATTTTTGGATCAAATCTCCCCAATAAAGACCTGATTATTGGGTGGGATATCATGACTCAAATCTCTCAGCTCCGCATCATTCCTGGAAAAGGTCTTAGATATAAAGATCAACTCTTTGAGTTTGTCAATATTCAGAGACTCTTTTCCATTCAGATGAGTCTATTAGATCCAATCATGCAAAAGCTGTTAGAATCTTGTTCGGAATCCCATTCGGAATTCGCCCAAAAGTGTTCTCATCCTTTATGGGAAAATCCAGAATTCTTTGTTAGCCTCCCGTTCAAGAAGAATGAAGACATCAATCCAACCAAGGCCAGCCATACTGGAATGAAGCCAGAACATCTGGCTTTAGCTCAAAGGGAATGCTCAGAACTACTGCAACAAGGTCTTATTGAAATCTCTAATTCTCAATGGGCTTGCGAAGCCTTTTATGTCAATAAGCGTGCTGAGCAAAACAGGGGAAAATGAGATTGGTAATCAATTATCAACCTCTCAACCTTTTTCTCCAATATGATAAATTCCCTTTACCATCCAGAGACTCTCTCTTTGCTAGTTTAACCAAGGCCCATATTTATTCCAAATTCGATCTCAAAGCCGGATTTTGGCAATTGGGCATCCATCTTGAAAGGCACTCCAAGACAGGATTTCGTATCCCAAACCAGCACTTCCAGTGGAAAGTTCTTCCTTTTGGATTAAAGGTAGCACCATCCCTTTTCCAAAAGGCCATGTGCCGTATTTTCCAACCAATCTTGTCAAATGCAGCTTGGGTAGGTTAAAAACGTTTCCATCCTAACATCTCTGAGTGTCTCTAGGCTCTGAACTAAAGGGCTGAGAGGTTTTCTGCTAAAAAGGCTGTCCCTGAAGGGCTTGAACGGGAGTTGTTCGCCCATTGTGGGAAGGCATACTTGCAGAAGATTTTCTTGGTCCTCCCTGGTTCTAAGTCTAGGTCCATTCATGGTATATTAACATATTTTATGTGGTTGTAGAATAAATACTATCCAGGTTTGAAGCAACTTATTTTTATAAAATATCATGTATTGCATAAGTGTTGTTCTGCAGGAAAGTTTTGTCACTATCAAAAATGGGGAAATCGTTGGGAAAAACTTATTTACTGTTTTAAAGTTGACAAAACCTTTCCAAGTCTAAGTCTAAAAGATTTCCAGACTCTATCGTCAAAGTCTGAAGACCGCCAGACTTTAGTTTCAAAGTCTACCTTCGCTGATAGTTTCCAGACCAAAGAATGAAGACTTATCCAGATGCAGGATTATCTTCAAGAATTCGATTCTTCAAGAATTCGATTCGTATGATTCATGAATGACCTTATGGCTGGATATAGCACCTACTTGTTTGATTATCTTTATTGGAAACAATTCCGATTTAAAGATCCTTTGAGAGGCGAGCAAACTTGGAATGTTCTACTTATGGAAATCAAGATCCTGATTGTATGGGCGAATAAGTTTGACGGGTTTTCATCAAAAATCATCTAACGACTTGAGATCACCTTAATTGATTTTGTCCAACAGGTAGATTGAAAGAACTCCTTTGGAAAGTGCCAACGGTCATGAAGGCATGAAGGAGTATTTAAGGCAGAATCTCCAGTTGTTTGAAGTAGTGCGTGAAATAATAATTTCAAAGTCTGAAACTTTCTAGTTACTTGCTTTTTCATCGAGCTCAAAGTTGTAAACAAAAGAGAGAAATTCTTAGTGAGACTTTGTGAGAGATTAGTATAGACTCTTCACTAAGAAAATCAAGATCATAAGTTGTAAAATCTCTTTTGATTCATAGTGGAATCCAGCCAATAGGCTGTCAGTGCAGGAGAGTGGACGTAGGCTTGATCTAAGCCGAACTACTATAAACTTTGTGTTTCTATTATCTTTCCCTGAACTCCTTACTTTTATTCGTATATTTATTTAATTGTTCAAAGGTGAAATACGTTTATAATCTGTTATCTTCTATAGACAATTTACTTATACTAAGTCTTGCAAAAAATTTATTTACACCTATTCACCCCCTCTAGGTGTTTGTACTAGCCCTCTCAAATGGAACTCTTCTTAAGCCTTGGGCTAATATTACCGATTGGTTCATCTTCTTGGCAACACCTTTTTGCTTTTGCTGAGACTCAGCAACCACCGACTTGTTGTCCAACTCTTCAGCAATGCAACTGATCCCTTTAGCAAACATATGTGCTCTCACCTCGAGAGCGCATCAAACCTCACGTATTCCACACCTTGCACCATCCCAGCAACAACATTTTTCTCACTGATTTTGGTCCTGCTTACCAACAACAGAAGCAACATTATTCAAGTGTCACCATATCAACTTATCTGACTGACTTAAGCAAGCGACTTTTTCAACCTCGGCGATGGTTTTGCCTCATCAATTTCAAATTCAGTTTGTTCTTTCAAAGCTCCACCTTCGCCTTTGCAGTGCCAGTGGCTCCTTGTAGTAATACCTAGTACGAAGACACCCACCCGGACTCCTTGCCATTCTTATTGACATGGTTTGACTTCTCCACCAATACGCCATCCTCCCGCTGGATTCAGTTGCCAACACATGGAACTCCTACCTATCATTTAATTACACCTTTCTCTCCAATGGCCACATCGCCGCCATTGACAAGTCCTACTTGAGCCCTCGACCTTGTCTGCCACCGCCCTCGACAAAAATTCCAGAACCTTCGTCATTAGATGGAGGTCAATCCGAGCCCAAAATTAAGCACGAGCGAGCCGAGATATGATGTGTCCCGAGGAACCGAGGATTTCGTCGTCGAGAGGAGGCGACCGGCAACGAATAAATTCAAGCTCGTAGGTGGGGGAGCTACGGCGAAGGAGGAGGCGAGAAGGATGAAAGAAAAACAAAATAAAGAAAACAAAACAAAAAGCAAGAGAGAAAAAAGAAAGAAAAAGAAAATTGAAGAAAAATTCCTTGGACGAAAATACCCGTCTACAAATAAGATTTTGTCAACTTGTGAGTTCATACTCTTATTTAAGACAAAGTTAACTACTTGAGACCCTTATTTGAGACAATACTTACTTTGAATCCTTTTTGATAAAAGAGTCTCACTATAGTCCCCTATTTGAAATTTTGCCTAATGAAAATTTGTCGAAATTGTTGAGGTAAAAAAAATCATGTCCAGCTTCTAACAAGCTTGGCTTGTTATTGAGGACAGAGCCTAGTCTATAACACCAACAGATTAGGCAAAAATAAGGCCTACTGCACTTCTTTTCAAATATCAAACGTACTCCCAAAGCCCAAAGAAGCTCTTGCACAGAATGTTCGTGGTCTTAACACTATCATTCTTGCATTTTAAACACTTGCAGGAAATATAACGACAGGTTTCATCTCTTGATCTTAAATTGAAGAGTGTCATACCAACAAAAGGTACTAGAACATTTCACACTTCCAACTCTTTAAACAGCTACTTCTGGTCGATATTCTTCTTTTATGGAGATCTTGTTGATCCACCACTTCCATTGTCCAAATGCTCCACCGCTCGTTTCCATCTCTCTCGGTTCTTGTTCATATTGTCTTCCGTTTGCTGCTGGATAAAAGAAATGCATACTGTCAAATCGTTACATAATACCTCGTTTACTGCCATAAGGTTGTTCCTCTAATCCCACTGTAGTGTTAAATATGCGAGATTGCGCTCTACCTTCTTAGCATTGACCACAACATTGTTGGTATTTCTTAGTAGAGAAATGACTCAACTTGCCTTCCCATACAGGCTATAAGAAGCAAACAATACTCAAGTTGAAATGGCACTTATAATCATTCAAGCACATAGTTCGTTGCGTAAAAATAAGGTTGAAAGTACCTTTTGGGTGGTGGCATTATTATGATGCCTCTCTGTGACAAATTGGTTGACTTTTCTCTGTCTGGCTATCTCTTTATCCTATCTAAGAAAATAAAGTCAGAAAATATTGATGCAAACAGAGACTAGAAACACAAAATTAATGAACGTTACCTTTTTCTTTTGTTTCAATGTGATTTATGTGCTTTGTCTTGACACTTCGAATCCATTTTTGGATTCTCCTTCCTCTGTTGGCCTTTTCTCTTCAGGCCTACTAGGCATAATTTGAGGCATTGGCGTCACCAAAGGTTCTCTATCACTGGAAGGCCAAATGAGTGAACGGTGGACAATATTAGTTGATGCCAAATGAGTGAACTGATTTTTTAGATCTACTGTTAGCACACTTAGTATTCGATTTGATATAATGCAACCTGTAATAGAATTTCAACAAGTAACGTTTCAAGGAGAAAAGAGAGGAAAAAACATGGGCAATTCGTAGAATCAAGACAGGTCAAGAAAAGTTTAAGAACAGGAAGTGCGTCAAGCTAAACTAATCAAACTGCAACAGGGATAATAAGCAATCTGAGCACATAAAGACTGCTACAATTACCGACATGGGACATGAAAAATTATAGTGCATTTTTTTCTGAAAAGAAACGGTCAATCAGATTCTCGAATTGCATGTCCATGATAGCTGATCCTTTGTCACAATTGAGCTTCAATATACCAGATAGAGTGCAATCTTAAATGCACATGTTGACACCTAAATTTTGGTGACCCTTTTAATTATTAGTCGCAATTAAAAAATTAGGGTTTAATTTTATCAATAATTAATTAATTGCATAACATTTAGTTATAGGTGCATTTATTTTTTATTTGCATTTACTGGACCGGTGGTGGATGAGTTGAATTAGTGATTTTGGGTTTTTAATTAATTAGTTGGATTAAGCCCACAAAAGCGAGCAGGTTGGCCCAAGTCCATGTTTTTTTATTGAAAATTATCTCGTGGAAAATTGAGATTTGATGCAATATTACGGTAGTTTTTGACGTTTAAAAAATCATATTGCAATCTTATCTTTGATCTTTTGTGATAAAATCATTGGGAATATTAATGAGGATAAGGAATATTCTAAAATATTTTGTTGCGGATGGATATCTCAAAAGTTTTTAGAATTGGATAATGGAGTTTTATCTAAAGTGAATTATTTGAAAAATCTTCACAAAAAATTCCAATTTATCTTCAACCGCGAGTCAAGCATATAAAATCTTCAATGGTCGAGCGAGTCGGCTTGAAGGATTTTAATAGATGATTTCAATGGCCGAGTGAGTCGGCATACGGTCATCATACACGATAATCTCGAAAGATGATCTTCAGCGATTGAGTTGTTAGGCAAATCTTCGTAGGTTGAGCAGACTAAGTTTCCACTCTATAAATAGGGGTGGTCTTCTCTTCGTCCGGGGGGAGCTTCTTTTTATAAAAAAAATCAGAAAAAGTGGAGAGAAGAGAGGGGGGCCTTCGCTGAAGAAAAAATTCATAAAAAGAAAAGAGAAAAGAAAGGGAGCAGAGGGAGAGGACGTGAGAAGGGACGTGTAGCCAAAAAGAGAAAGAAAAAACAAAAGAAAAGGAAAAAAAAGAGAACAGCGCACTGTTCATCTTCTTCGGCAGCACCTTTTTCGCCAGCACCGCCGCTCGTCCGCGAGTCCCCGCGCCCAAGGCCGCCGCTCGTTCTGCCCGTACACCGGAGCTCCGCCTGAGCATTCCCTGCCATCGCCACTCAACGACCCCGACGTTGCTTCTGGTCTGCTCTTCGCCCTTGCCGGAGCCCCTCGCCGGTGCCCTGCTTCACCGAAGTCCCTTGCCGGCGTCAATCTTCACTGCCCGCGCCGACGCCCCACCCGCCTTTGCCTCGCCGAAGTTCCCCTTGCCGGACCGACGACTTGCTGCCCCTGAAGATCCACGAGCAAGGCTTTAGGAAAAAAACAAAAGGAAGAAAAAGGAAAAGAAATTAGGTAGTTTTATTTTTCTTTTTCTATTTATTTTATTTATTTCTTTTAAGTTTTGGGGTGATCTTTATTTTATGGATTTTTTAGGCATTATCCACAGGATATTCCCTAGAATTATTGTAATTACTAATTTGATCCGTAAGATCTCGGATCATTTTTTTTAATTATAATAATTTCTGGGATTTGTCGATAGTATTTTAAGTACTAAATCAATATAATTATTAATTTGATCCGTAAGAATTCGGATCAGATTTTTAGTTATTTTGAACCCTTTGTCGTGATAATTAGGGTTAGGATAATCGTTAATTTAACCTGTGAGACAACAAAGGTTATTTTTTCAATTATTTTGATCCTTTATTTGATTGCATATCTTGATTGTTTAGATTTACTGCTTAGTTGATAATGACTTGTTTTAGAGAATCACTAAAAAAATCTAAAAATATTTGAATTAGGATTCAGTTTGTTTTAAAATATTTCTTGTTATCTTGCATAGCTAGGATAGGGATTTTAGTTCGAAAAATATAAAAAATGCATTAATTTAGGATTTTAGTTGCATGTTTAATTACATGGCAATTTTAAATTTTGAATTTTTGTCCAAAAATAAAAGATAAAAAAAATATCATGCATATGTCATGTAGAATTAGGGCTTGCTCCGCACGTCATTGCATATTTGACCAATTACATGTTAGATTAAGATATTATCTTAGTTTAAATTAGGATTTAATGTGACTTAATCCTTAGTTTAAATTAGATAGAATTTTAATCTAGCTAGATCATTTTTGCATAGAAATATCAAATGCATGTCATGTAGGTTCATTTAATTAGAACTTACTCGTCATTAGACTAAATCATTTAATAAATGTCGCATGACATATAACTCGTGTCTTAAATTATATGCGGCGTGTCATCTTAGTTTAAATAATTTTGTATGCCATTGCAGACGCATTGCATGTCATTAGATTAGGTCATTTAGATTGCATTTAATTATTGCATTTCTTCATGTCATATAGTTTAGGTCATGCTGCCATGTCATATTAGATTATTAACATGCATTGCATAAGTCATGATTTTCATTAAATAAAGTGAAAACAAAAATTGAAATTGCGTGTTAATTAGAAATCATATCTAGGGTTGCTGATGTGAATTCGATTTAACAATGTAGATGCTTTTCGTTGCTCCTAGGTATGTTTTGCAATATTTAATTGCTTTCTTGAGTGTTAAATTGGTGGTATGCGCACATGTATGATCACCTCACACGTTAGGAAGTTAAATTAAAATCAATTCAATTGCCAAACATTTTTTTAAAAATGAAATAAAAGGTACCGAAAGGGCACTAGGATAGTCTAGTGTAACAAAGTCCCTGAACTCATAAATCTCTGGTTCGTAGAAGTAAAATAATTCTCCCATTATTTTACTTAGGTGTCTAATCGACCTACCAAAAATAGATTAGTGGCGACTCCTAATTGAAAATCAATTGCATGTTAAGAACTCGAATTTAAGTCGCGAATTGGTATGAGCTTAGGAGAGCCCGAGTTAAGTTTAGGCTTAACAATCCATTAGCCAAACCCTAGGTGGTTTACACCCGATGAAAAAATTGGTCGCGACAGCACATCACTTGACTTAGGCGACCTTGTTCTTTGCACCAGAAACACTTTCAAATTTGGTATCAACAGCAACCTCTATCATTCTGACAGCAAATCAATTGCAATAAGATCTCAACCTTGCAAAACTTTGATTCCAAGACTTCCAACCGTGGTGGATACAACCATTCCAAGCCAACTCTGACAGCAGCTTCCCAAAGTAAAAACCTCTACATTCTTCATTAACCGCACAAATTTTAGCAGCCAAACACTGAATAGCTTCCGCTTTAGCATGAAGATCCAAAACCTGAATCACAAGAGAACAGGAAGTGCGTCAAGCTAAACTAATCAGACTGCAACAAGGATATTAAGCAATCTGAACACATAAAGACTGCTACAATTACCGACATGGGACATGAAAAATTGTAGTGCATTTTTTTCTGAAAAGAAACGGTCAATCAGATTCCCGAATTGCATGACCATGATAGCTGATCCTTTGTTACAATTGAGCTTCAATATACCAGATAGAGCGCAATCTTAAATGCACATCACTTGACTTAGGCAACCTTGTTCTTCGCACCAGAAACATTTTCAAATTTGGTATCAACAGCAACCTCTAT
The DNA here is from genome assembly GCA_014182385.1 of Eucalyptus viminalis. NCBI lineage: Eukaryota > Viridiplantae > Streptophyta > Magnoliopsida > Myrtales > Myrtaceae > Eucalyptus > Eucalyptus viminalis. The sequence goes on along the minus strand of CM024528.1, from coordinate 20,185,419 downwards.
CATTCTGACAGCAAATCAATTGCAATAAGATCTCAACCTTGCAAAACTTTGATTCCAAGACTTCCAACCGTGGTGGATACAACCATTCCAAGCCAACTCTGACAGCAGCTTCCCAAAGTAAAAAACTCTACATTCTTCATTAACCGTACAAAGTTTAGCAGCCAAACACCGAATAGCTTCTGCTTTAGCATGAAGATCCAAAACCTGAATCACAAGAGAACAGGAAGTGCGTCAAGCTAAACTAATCAGACTGCGACAGGGATATTAAGCAATCTGAGCACATAAAGACTGCTAAAATTACCGACGTGGGACATGAAAAATTATATTGCATTTTTTTCTGAAAAGAAACGGTCAATCAGATTCCCGAATAGCATGACCATGATAGCTGATCCTTTGTTATAATTGAGCTTCAATATCCCAGATAGAGCGCAATCTCAAATGCACATCACTTGACTTAGGCGACCTTGTTCTTCGCACCAGAAACATTTTCAAATTTGGTATCAACAGCAACCTCTATCATTCTGACAGCAAATCAATTGCAATAAGATCTCAACCTTGCAAAACTTTGATTCCAAGACTTCCAACCATGGTGGATACAACCATTCCAAGCCAACTCTGACAGCAGCTTCCCAAAGTAAAAGCCTCTTCATTCTCCATTAACCACACAAAGTTTAGCAGCCAAACACCGAATAGCTTCCGCTTTAGCATGAAGATCCAAAACCTGAATCACAAGAGAACAGGAAGTGCGTCAAGCTAAACCAATCAGACTGCGACAGGGATATTAAGCAATCTGAGCACATAAAGACTGCTATAATTACCAACATGGGACATGAAAAATTATAGTGCATTTTTTTCTGAAAAGAAACGGTCAATCAGATTCCCGAATTGCATGTCCATGATCGCTGATCCTTTGTTACAATGGAGCTTCAATATACCAGATAGAGCGCAATCTCAAATGCACATCACTTGACTTAGGCGACCCTGTTCTTCGCACCAGAAACATTTTCAAATTTGGTATCAACAGCAACCTCTATCATTCTGACAGCAAAATCAATTGCAATAAGATCTCAACCTTGCAAAACTTTGATTCCAAGACTTCCAACCGTGGTGGATACAACCATTCCAAGCCAACTCTGACAGCAGCTTCCCAAAGTAAAAGCCACTACATTCTTTATTAACCAAACAAAGTTTAGCAGCCAAATACCGAATAGCCTCTGCTTTAGGATGAATATCCAAACCTGAATCACAAATGAACTCCCTTTGAATAAAGACTCCAAAAGACCTCCATGCAGGAGCCAATTATGAACCCAAATTGAAACTAATTGGCTAGACTTTCAGTATTTCAAAAACCTCTTAACGGACAGTTTAAGCAGTGCCTATATTGATCGTAATCAGGGCAATGTGGGACAAATATTAGGCAGATATTCTTTATCTTTCCGAGGATGCATTGTCAGCGTTCAGAGAAGTCCTAGAAACATCGAGCTGCTGATACTTTGATGGCTTTGCTTCCTCTTTAGAAGTACCTTTCGAAATCTCTTTGGGATATTTCAACATTCACATCATAACCAGTGGAATAATGTCCAAATCCTGCCAGTGAACAATTGAGATCAATCTAGCAACTAACATCAGCAAACTATGAAATAATACCCCAAAATTTACAAATCTTTGTGAGTCAAACTCAATATTAATTTTCTTCAACTCTTCTAATCCCACCAATAGGCATCTAATATCATCAAGCAGAGAAGCTTTGATCAAGTTAGTATAGTGAATTTGACTTAAGTTGCTTGTTTTTGTGGAATTTAGTATGACTTTTTTCCTTATCTTAATGATATTTATATGTCAGAACGAATGCAAGGCAGGCATATAGGATTAAGGAATCAAACAGGAAACTTACGTAAACACTTCCTGTGTTTTTTCTTTTCAGCAAGTAAATGCGCTAATAAGAGCTTACGTATAACGTAAGGAATTATTTCCTGGTTTGTTCACGACCACACTACTATGAGAACACTTTGTTTCTTGCATTTAGCGTTTCTCGACTGATTCGATTAGCTGAATCCGCTAATGCAAAACATTTTGTGAGATAAAATGCTTGCAACACAATGGTTGGACAAATTGTGTATCAAGTCAGTAGTGTATGCATACTCAACACCATTAATTCGTCCTTAGGCGTACCTTAGAAACATGCAGTTATGATCTACTTGGTGTGCGCAGAGCAAAGTAAGACTTCTCGTCGATAGGAACTCCATACACGGTCCTTCATTTGGCAGTTCTCGACCTATATGATTACCTTTCATATTCTATCAAATTCCCATCTGCATCAATTTTTCTTCAGTAACTCCAGCATTCGAGAAACAATCAAACGCAGAAAATCCTTATTTTTCTGCATAGGATGAATAATCTTACCCGAAGACTAATAACAAATAGGAGGCCTTTCAATCTATTTCCAATACTGGCATGATGATCGGAAACATTTTGCCAAAGCACACATTAACTTCCATGAACATCTCTCAGGATTCCTAGCATTCAAGTAAGAAAAGAATTACATTGTTAACCATGAAATACTGATGAAAAGATAATAAATCTTAAAAGAAATTACAAACGAGAAATACAAATGAAAATTAATTGGAAGATAGATCTCTAAATGGAGAGGTAGCTTACCTGATTAATGTATTTTTGTCAGATAATGTGGATCGTCTCAACTATTCCGACTAATCCCGGTCATCTTCTCCAAAATCTATCATTCTAGGATACGAGTAAAATGGCTTATTCTCGTAATTTTGATAAGGCCGCGCTCCGAATAATTTTGGTATTGTTTCGACTTGCATCCAGAAATGTCCAATTCCCTTAGTTTCTCCAATTTCCTGGGCCCCTGAAGCATCGTCAATTTCTCGCAATTTTGCACAACCAAACTGACCAAGTTGGTACATGATGACAAATCAAGTAAGATTCTCGATCGAGCAACATCCTATGATGGCAATGAGTTCGAGAGATGTTGACTTCTCAAGCCCCTGGATCTCTCTAGGCTCTGAATATCATGAAAGTTGTCACAACGATTGATTGCCAAGTCAAAGCAACCTTCCAAAGGAAGTGCACCCAGACATAGTTAGCACTTTCAAGAACTCCAAACCTATGATACCTTAAACTTTATATAAGCTTTCGTATAATCCACCATATAACGTCCCCCAATCCTCGCACATCGGACGACCCAGCCCTTGAATAAAATTGGACGCGAAGTATCCTGTCCTTTGTAAGGAATTTTGGGCTTGCATATTAACAAAGTTTTGACAATCTGTATCACCAAATATCTTCAAACCCTCATATTTTGGAAGGCTCAGCCTCGCAATTGAAGAACACCCAGAGATATCTATCTCTTCCAAGGACTCCAACCTATCGAGGCCTTGAATTTCAACTAAGTTTTTACAATTTTTAACATTGATTATCCTCATTCCCTCAGATTTTGGAAGGTTTAGCTTTTCGATTGAAGTGCACCCAGAGATATCTATCCCTTTCAAGGACTTGCACTTATTGAGGCCTTGAATTTCAACTAAACTTACGCAATCTTTAACGTTGAATATCTTCATACCCTTGGACTTTGGAAGGTTTAGCCTCACAATTAAAGTACACTCAGAAATATCTATCCCTTCCAAAGACTTCAACTTATCAAGGCCTTGAATTTCAACTAAGTTCACGCATTTTTTAGCTTCAAATATCCTCAAACCCTCGAACTTTGGGAGGTCAAAGTTTTCAATAGCGCAATCTTCGATTTCCAAGCTTTCCAAATTTTTCAATTTGTTAAGACTTCGAATTTCAAGTATATTTTTGCAAACCTTGACACATAATCTCCTCAGATGGTTAAATTGTGAAACCTCTAGTGTTTTCATGCGCTTGCAGCGAGCAATTATCAAGATTTCCAATTCGAAGGGAGTGTTTACGGATTTTTCTGATAGTGTTGATGGATGCTTCCCGAAGCACTTGAGTTTTTTGCAATCTAGTAGTCTTAGTTTCTTGAGATGGGTTAGGTTGGAAAGTGAAGACAATCTGTGACTTTGACAGGTGATGCTCAAATATTCTAAGCTGGAAGGAAGCACCGGCAGCGATGGGAGGTTATAGCAAAAAGACAAATTAAGGTGCTGCAGGGAAGAAAGATTATAGATGCCTTCCGGAATTTCCTCTTCCAGTTCATAGCAACATTCAGCAGATAAATATCGGAGCTTTCTCAATCTTCCAATACCATTGGGTAATTTTTTGATCCTCCTAGTACCGTGAATATTCAGAATTATTAGCTTATGCAAATCCCCTATACTTTCTGGTAAATTTTCTATCATAGCGTCCCGAATATCTAGAATTTCTAGATTCCGCAAAGCCCAAATGCTGTCCGGCAGTGAAGAAATAGAAGTAGACCCTAGAAGGAGTTGCTTCAGTGCTTTTAATTTACCCACTTCTGCTGGTAGTTTCGCAAGGCGATAACATCTTTTCAAGTCCAAGCATTCCAGACTCCTCATGTTTCCAATCGAAGAGTCAATTCGCATTAGGTTCTCACATTCTTGGAGGATCAGAATCTCCAAATTCTCAAAAGCTGAGAGGAAGGAAGTTCCTTTTAAAGATTGACAATTTGCAAGGTTGAGATATTTTAGATCCTTTGCCATCTAATAAGAAATATTATAATTGTCGAGAGGTTAGCCCAAAATGATTATGATTCAAAAGAAGAGGAAAAAGATTGGTTCTTCTATCTTACCTTGATGAAACTCCATCCTTGCCATTTATCCGATATCTTTCCCCACAACTTGAGCACACGTAATTCCTTTACATGAAAATTATTTCCTTCAAAAGGTGAGGGATAATACTCCCAATGAAGCCATTTTAAATTCTTCATTGAGCCCTTAAAGTCTCCACTAAAATGTGCCCCTCTCGCGTGAAGGAACCTTAGATTCCTTAACTTCTTGAATTGTTTGCCCGTGAAAATTTTACCGCCTTGGTTAGTTGTATCGTCGACGCCTTCTAAGTTGCCTTTGCTAAGATAAATGGCCTCAATGTTTTCCGTTCCCTATAAGTAAGAATCAACGATCATTAACACTTATTATATCAATTAAAATAATCTAATATCATTTCTTCATACCTCTATTAATATGCGTCAATATCTTTTAGAGGCTAGCAAATTGAACATTTGATTCCTTGGCCAATAAACTGTATTTATAAAGGGTAACAAAGTGAAGAATGTCTACTTTGTTTGAAATTGTCCATAAGTACTCGGATCAAAAAAAAATTAATTTTTCCTTTTTCGGGTTTTATCTTTTTCTGAATAATAGTTCATAATTTCTTAAACAGATTATTAACGTACTTTTACACTTTGACCTAGTGACTGATATGTAAATCTTAACAACTTGTTAACCCTCTTCTTTCCTGTAATGTAGCTTCATTTCAATACTAGTTAGCAATACATGGGATTTAAGTAAATTACACTGCAAAATCGAAAGTTAATTCTACAAAATATGAATAGAAATATATTTTCTCTCTCCATAATTTTCATATTAGATATGCAAATGAACTATAGTCACATAAGGACATGATTATTGTAATAAATGTGATAATTGGGAAGAACCAACTTCTCTTAAATTAAAGAAAATTTAGCCTTATAAAGTCCTTTTTCTTTTCACATTTTGGATGTATAATTTTTGTGTATGTTACTTGGCTTTGCTACTTATAATTAAAATAACGTTTACTTGTTTTTGTTTTTACCATTGGATTCATAACTAATTATGAGTAACTAAACTTGTGATAGTAGTTATATTAATATTTTCCAGTGCGATTTTTATTTTATTAATAGTTATTTTGAATATTAATTATATTTATGCTCTCTATTCTTCTTAGCATAAATTATCAATTGAAATGATCAAGTATAAAAACAATCCTTATTTAATAACTTTTCTTTAATGTAAAAATTATTAATTATTAAAAAAGCAAATTCATTTTTGAATTATGAAATCTGAAGCTATTCTAGGCTTCATGGAATAGCTATTATTTCCTCGGGCCCCTAGGAATAGTAATTCCTGATTTTGAGAGAACAGCTATTTCTAATCCATTTTTGAATCAATGGAATGAATAATTGCTTCATCAGAATAGATTATAAATTTTTATAATCCAAATGTACAGCAAGCTTTCACCAAGAAAAATCACTCTTGCATGAGAAGTCAAGAAGTAACACAGAAATTTCATGAATTTCTAAATCCAGGTCGGTTTCTCCGAACTAGAAATTTTTTTATTGTACTTCACAATGGTGTACCAGATTCATGGATACTCAGGGGAGAAGACATAACTTGTGGAGAAGGAATTAGATCTCAACACCCGAAAGGAGTCCAAGAGTACTTATAACAATTTATAAAGGAAGCAACTTCCAAGAGAAGTAATCATGCTCAGATTATTCATTTCCCTGATAAACTTCTCTCTTGAAATATTAAGAAATCCTATCTGTCATCGAAGTTCTTTGTCTTCAAGTGTGCAGATTTTTAATCTTCAATAATCGATCGACAGAGTTTGAGTATACTCATGGCCAAATCTTAAAAGCAAGCCCGTCCTTTTGTATTCGGGGCAAAAGTAACACAATTTTTCAAACTTTTCAAAAAAAAAGAAAAAAAGAAACCTTTTACATCTAGGACGAAAATAACAGGCTACACCAAAAAGAAAAAAAAAACTCAAACCTTTTATTATGGAACAAAACGGACACCTGTTACGAGTTCCATCCATTTTCATCATCAAATCACCACATACGCCCTGCATTGCGCATCGCTCAATGTGCTGACACACATAGTGAGCCATGTCAATCAACACAAAAACGACATCGTTTTTTTGTTTATAATCTTCGTCAACAAACTTAGTATATGATCTTTGTTACCAAATTTTTAACATTTTGTAAATGTCGTTTGTGGTCATGATTGATGGAGTTCATTGTGAATGTCAGCACCATGAGCCATGTAAATGACGCTTGGTGACTTGAAAATAAACAGAATTTGTAACACGCGTCGTTTTTGTCCTACAAGTAAAAAGTTGAGCTTTTCTCTGGGAAGCTTGAAAAGTTGTGTTATTTTCACCGTTCATGCAAAAGATTGGGCTTCTTTTTAGGATTTTTTAAGGTTGTATTATTTTTGTTCCTGGTTCAAAGGTTGTGCCCTTTTCTTATTTGGCTGTACACGCACTAATATCCAAGGAGCGAGCTATGAATGTGTTTCAATTATGCTTTAAATGTCATTCATTTTTTTAGTTTATTTGTAAGTTGTCCAGGGCTCTTGTCCACGCTTCGCACTTCACATGTTTTTTTTTTTTAATCAAAGTTGATTGTACTTTTAGATAATACATGAAGATAACTTTATATATTTTGACTATACGTAGGAATAAACTTCAAAGAAGATCTTGTATCAGTTTTATCAAAACCACTTTGATTTCGACTTAATGAACCCAACAAAAATACTGAAAAATTTGTATCAAATAATGTAATTTATTTAGATATAAAATATACAGCATATTCATTTTTCTTGCGATTAGTTTAGCTTATTTAATATATGGACATTAGCTTTGACACTGCTAATATATCAATTGGCTCTTGAGATTAAACAGGTCTCACGTTGAAAACGCAAACTAGTGCTAGTCTTTTGAGCAGCAATTTTGAATCAAACTGAATAATAGATTTAAAGTAATAGAGTCAAAACTAAGATTAATTTCACAAATACAATACAATCACATACTTAATTATATACAAAGTAGAATTTTAGTGTGTCTATCTCTGGGACTTTTATGTGGAAAAAATAAGACATTTCTCATTTTAATGGGCATTGCATGAAGTGCGCTTAATGTTATGTATGTCTCTATATGTTCCTGTTCTATCATGTGAATTTTGGTAAATTAGTATTTCCTAACCTAATATAACATAAAATAAAATACCCGTCCATTCTCAATCAGGGTATAATGATTGAAATTTATATATCCTAAGTAATTATTGTTCACAGCAGCATACTCAAGTTATTTGTTGCACGTGTCAATGCAGAGTACCCCAATCGAGTATCTAATAAATTTTAAAGTACCCCGTTCTTGGAAAAAACTTCGTAATGTACAATAGTGTAAGAAAAATCTCAGACAAACTGCAGTACTTACTAAGAGAGATCAACCTCCTCCATTCTAATCATGTCAATGAAACGACACGAGGATAATAATATTAGAAGAAGGTTCTCTATTCACTAGAGCAAGTACTGAGTAGAGGACCAACGTCACTTTGACCGTAGAACATGGACTGAGAGAACAAAAGAAGAGAAACAATTACCTTTTTTCCCTCTAGCACTTTCAAGGCTTCCTTGAAGTCCCATAACCTACTACGTTCTCCAGGCTTCTTGTTTTCCTTGCAGACAATTGCCCTACCAAGATCTCTCAAGTGGTCATGCATTATGAGCTCATGATGATCTCCAATTTTTACTAATGATAGAAATCTCAACACTTCAATCTCCACCTCCGGGAAAAATTCACATGCTTCCCACATGAAGGAAGCGATTCTCCAATCAGTGCCAATGAAAAAACAGGCAATATCCAGAAAAATTTGTTTTTGTTCATCCGTTAATGCTTCGACACTTATCTCTAAACTTTTTTGCACTTCCTCATGAGGGAATTTTCTTAACTTCTCTATCTTGCTTGTCCATACTTTTGGCTTTTTTCCACACAAAAATGAACCTACTATCTTAAGAGATAAGGGAAGCCCTCCAGTGGTGGATACAACATCATGAGCGAGGTTCTTAAATTTATTTGGAGGAGAGTCCTTTCGAAAAGCATGTCTACTAAACAAAATCAAAGAGTTATCCTTATCCATTACCTCATGTTCATACCAGTAGACCACCCCAGCATTGTTAAGAATACTCTTGTCTCTGGTGGTAATAATGATTATACTTCCTGAAGAAAACCAACTCTGATTTCCGGCTAAAGCCTTTAAATCATCTTCTTGGTCCACATCATCGAGAAGAATGAGGACTTTTTTATGTTCAAACCGGGATGAAATGATCATAATCCCCTCCTCCTTACTATAAACTTTCTGTCCTTTCAATATATCAGAGATTAACTGACTTTGCAAGCAATCAATTCCTTTTTTATTACATGATTCCCTCACATCCCCAATGAAGCTACGATGCTCAAATAGATTAAAGAGCTTGTTGTAAATGACTTTAGCAAGAGTAGTCTTACCAATGCCTCCCATTCCATGGATGCCCAAAAATAGGGTGGCACGAGAATTATTATGTACAAATTCCATAACCTTCTCCACATGACTATCAATTCCAATCAATTCCTTAGGAAGACCTAACTCAAACCTTTTCTTCAGCTCGACTAACACTTTTTCGACAACCATTTTTATCAATGCCACTTCAGACCTGTCAAATGTGACAAGAGTTGAAATCCATGGCAATAGCAATTTTATATTGTTCAACTAATGATAGCACAATAATAAACAAATCAGAGGATAAATCCGAAAACTTAAAGAGTTGTTTTTGCCACATGTCCATATATTATCTTATATGCTAAGATTAAAGAGGGAAATGGTGGTGGTTGCTTCATATGACAATGCCCCATCCATTATTACTCTAACGTTAGAGATGATGTGGACGTGACATTGAAAATTTTCTATTGAGTTTGAATAGGCAAAATCCAATAAGTAATGACATATGTATTTCATAAAAAGAAAAAATTTATAGCAACAAATTAATGCGACAAATGTAACTTGGAAAGAAAAAGAATTAAGGTTTTAACATTCAACATGTGAGGTACTTGTCGTGACAAATTTGAACAGGAACCACCGGTTACTTGTATTATTAATCTCAAATACTTACAACGTGTGAGGTACTTGTCGTGACAAATTTGAACAGGAACCACCGGTTACTTGTATTATTAATCTCAAATAGTTACGTAATTAGAAAAGTTTGTGACAAAGATTAATGTGGCTAATACTATAAACTAGGAAGAAAGGCAAAATGTTACAAATCTTTGGATATAAGAGTAAAAATTCATTCAACAATCTTAATATTCAAGCGAATGGAATCTTAACAATGAAATCTACAATTAGATTGCAAAAACCTTAAAAAAGAATAACTTATAGAACTCATGCATCATAGGATCTTGCTGCTTTTTTATATAAAAAGAAAAGCACAAAAACGAAGCAGTTGAGAACCAGAACAACCGTAGGCACCCACACAAATAAAAAGAAAGTAGAGAATGTTTTGGTGAAAAGATGAAGTACCCATTGGCTTCCCATCCCTCCAAATTACTGACTTTAAAGAGTGCTTGCTTCCATTTCTCCAAAATCGTTAGGTCGAAACCCCTCCTCAAACGCAAACGACTTTCACGCTTATGAAATTTTTTCCCAAACCTCTCCTTTAGATGTCGCACGTCATCTGGTTTCACTTTGTAGAATATAGGCAACACTATAGTCCCCGTGTTATCATTCTTGCACTCCATTATTTGAACCAGTTCATTCAAGCACCAACTGCTCTTCCAATAATTCTTGGAGAGAATGGGGATTAGGATCTTACTGTTCTTAATGGCCATCATAAGATCTGGGCCAATCTCCTCGCCTTGGTGGAGCTCCTCATTGTCTCTAAAAGCATGAATTCCAGCATCACGCAGGCCCTTGTAGAGATGATCCGTGAAGTTATTTCGAGTATCTGGGCCTCTAAAGTTCAAGAAAACTTCATAACTGTTTTTAGTCGGCGTGGTTGACGAAGTAGAAGCATTGTTAGTTTCTGTTGGAGATGAACTTGATCCCTCGTAATTAATTTTTGTTGGTGCAATCAACGAACCGGATCCACCAGTATCAGCATCGTCTACATTTTTACAGACAGTGAGTCTGCGTTTCTTAGTGGGAGGATGCATTTCGCCTTTGCTCCGACTCTGCCCTTGATTTTTGTCTTCAACTCTGACGGAGAAGAAAAACCACAATGCCTCTTAGGAAACACGAAATGCCTTCTTGTTACCCATGGCCTCTTTAGTGGTTTGAATTATACAATGGAACCGGCCAGCAACTCGCAACCTATAATTTAAACTTGTCAAGCTAGATATATATTAGTACTTCATTGACCGAGAACAGTAACCCCACGCTTATAGTTGCTGTCTTCGTGCGTGGAAATTTAAAATGCACCAGAAATTCCAAGCCGATATCTGCCCAGGAAGGATAAAATAGCTGAGGAAGTTTCGATGCATAGGCAATGATAAGAAATAAAGCAAAAAAAAAAAGAGAAGTGGTCAAGCTCGAGATAGATAAATATATTTTCTTTTGTCAATATATTTTCCGTTTGAAAAAAGTATTTCATTGAAATTATTTAAGCTATTGATCCCATTTGGGAATTTAGCCCCATCACTTTTGAGCGTGTTAAATATTGTAGTATCCAATGGATAAATTTCATTTCCCTGCTGAAGTATTGTATTATCAGCGAGCACTTATTTTAAAAATTATATTACTATCGCACGTCAAGGATCATGAAATTATCAACATGCTAGAAAGTGACTTATGAAACCGACTGTTTGATCTGCAAAATCGTGTGGGGCTGTGCATTTGGTCTGACGATGTATGTTACAAAGCCACTTGCATTAGGTCCAGCAGTATTGGATTTCCAAAAATCCATTTCCAATAGTAAAAGCAAAGACTATTTTGAACTAAAGTCGATTTTCATTTTGTAAATCATGTTAGCGGGGCACAGTTTTCTAGATTTGAAGGGAGCAAGATCCATTTTGGCTGCTCAAAATTTTCTAAATCATTTTGGTCTTTAAATAAGTTTTCGAATTGGATCCTAATCGGATGCAAGACAAATATAACTTGCTCCAGTTCTGGCTCATACGATAGTTCTTTTAAAAGGATTCGGGCCTGAAAGATTAGTTTTCCAATAATACTAATAATAATAATAACAAGGTATTTCTTTACTCTGATCTCTCTTCTTTTGAAGGTCAAAACAGAAAAATATAACCAAAGATCATAAATTATGCCCACTTCGACAGCAATAATCCAAACGTTTTCTAGTAATTTTGTTCTAGTGCGACACAAATACCCTCTGTTTACCATTGAAAAATCCTTAACTCTATCTAGCGTGAATTGATATCTCAAATTTGTTCTACTATACAAGTTCATGGGTTTTGTTGAGATTGAGTATTGATGTCACTAGTTAACATAATATAAGACTTTTAGTAACAAAGAAAATTTGGGGTAATTATGTCTGTGGCCATAGTTTAGAGAATTCAATAGCATAAACACAGGTCAAAATAAATTTGGCAACTTCATGATCCTACTTTTTGATATGTATATATTCTCGTTGATGAAATGCTTTAAAACATCCAAGAATTCATCTAACTTCTAGGTGTCAATTACCAATCATCCTTAGCATTACATAATAGAAGACCCAGATATTATTGCAGTTTGGAGGGAGAGACATAATTTTAATTAAATCGGTGTGGAGTGCCCCTATATATCTGTGCGGGCCATTGACTGGAATGTGTCTAGTTGTTCTAATCTAAGTGGATGTGATGATGGTACATTTGCACTTCACGCCATCGCTAACACAAATTTTGATTAGATAGTACGTGGAATCATATTCGTGGAGAAATAAAATCTTCTTCACTGATCAATATTATAAAACGCGTTTGGCTTGCCTGAAAATTAATATAAATACTATTTTATGAATGATCATTTATGCCGCAATGTAATGTCGCTAATGCGTGTCAAGGATCATGTATATATATTCTCTCTCTTTGCTTTTCTTTTTTCATTTTGTACACAAGCAAAATGCAAAGAAGTTCATCTTTGCTCAAGTTCTTCCCTTAGTTTTTCCTTCAAATCCCCGAAGGAAATCAAAGTGTCTCCTCTCTCTTGCTCCTACTGTATTCTTAAAGCATCAAAAAGCAATGACAGTATTATATAGTGACATTTTTGTTGACATGGTATGATTTTCTTTTGTTATGGTAATAGACATGGTAAGTTATCCCCATAAATGCCGCCAAAAAAATCTTCTTGCAAGTCTTGGTCTACATCAGAAAACAGTAGTTTTATTAGTCTTAGTTTGTGGGAAAATTTTTGCATCTAAAGTTTTTGGATCTGAATTGATAGACTGTACTCACTTATCCTATATACTAAATGGACATCCTAAATTAATTTAATGAAGTTGAGAGTTCAAGACACTTTCCAAGAAAATTAAGATTCCATGACATTTTAGTACCCAAAAAAAAAAAATGAAATAAAGTTGAAAGTTCATGACATTTTTTATAACAAGTTGAAAGTTCAAGATTCTCTCGATTATCAGGCTAGAGAGATTTGGAAGGTTTACTTTTCCAAAAATGACTTTTTAAAAGAACATGAGAATTCTCTTTATTTTTAATATACGTCATTAAATTTATTCACTAGCTAGATATTAAATTATGATTTGATCATATCGCTTAATATATAAATTTAAGTTTACTTATTATCATTACTTGTAAATAATTGTGACTTTTTTGTCAAACTACAAATAACGGAGACCACATACTTACTGAGTGAAAGTTTACATCTTTTTTTTTAACATAATTGAAAAAAATTCCAAATATTACTAGCAATTATAATAAAATGCATCATTAATTAGGATCGGTGAAAGCATGTCATCATTTAAAATGGTGGCCAGAAGAATCATTTATCAAGCAAATTATCCAAACTATATACCCTCATTCACGGCCATAGTGGCCCGGGAAATCCGAGGAAAACTTTGTGAAGAAGCAAAATGATAATGAAAAGGAAACGAAAGCAAAAAAGCAAAGAAAAAGAAGGTGGGTGAGTCATCCTAATGTGGAAAAGAAGACCCATCAATGCTTGTTGAGTTGTCGGAAAGATTTTAGTCAAAAGACCCCCTCAAGATGAAAAAATGATGACAATGCTTTGCTGTGGCAAGAAATTATTCATTATTGCTCCTTTGCCCCCTCTTTTCCCGTGCTACAAGGATTTTCTTTTCATAGTTAAATTTATGAAAATTCGTCACGTAATCCTATCACTCTTGTTTTGAATACAATTCATCACTCCTTAAAAATAAAATAAAAAATAAAATAAAAAATAAAATAAAAAATGAACCTAAGCTCGAGCCCAAACATTAACACAGCTGCTTATTGCTAGCGGGCCTAGCCTAGCACGACCCCTAACTATGAGGGGTCGTTCCAAGCTCGAGCCCAAGAGGGCCAGTCCGTGTGGGCCGACGGGACTAGTTACCACGCTTAGGTAGGGGTTTGATGATATAAATGTTAATAAAAGCAAAATGCTGGAGTTCAAGTCTTTTGTAAACTTGGCCTTCCAAAGCCAAAGAAATTGAAAGGTAATGCATGGATATGATGAGTCTAATTCAGATCTTGAGGTAGAAAGGGAATTTCAATGTGCAATTGCCAATGTAGTATAGAAACGATGCTTTAGTCTTGGTAATGAACCAAAAAATTATGAGATGTCAAGTACTATCACGACCTCCCTTTCCGGGCATGCAGAGGCTAATGGTTGGCACTAAATATTAGGCTTAGACCGAGTTCTCCCAAACTCATCAATTCACGACTTATAATAAAAATTTCTAATCTACAAGTCAATTTTATTTAGGAGTCGCCACTAATCGATTTGAGATAGATTGATTAGAAACTTATACGCAACCAAAGAAATTAAGATCGCGAACTTAATTACATTAATTAATCAACTAATACCCTTTCAATACCTAATCTTTTTAAACCCTTAGGTTTGATATTTTTGGACTTTTGGACGTTTTATGTATTAAAAAATATACTCAAAAATACATTCTAGGCCTTTTCCTTATTTCAGAAATTTTTAAAGAAATTTTCATCCATTTTTAAGAGAAAAATGCTCAAAATCAATTTTAGGCCTTTCCCTAAAAAGAGAATTTTTTTTTTTTTTTTTTGGATTTTTGGATTAAAAACATCTAAAAATTATAATATAATAATACAAGAAACTGATCCCGGTCGGGCAGACCCGAGCGCAGACCCGATTCGGGTCTGGCTCGACTGACCGACGCTGCCGGCTCAGAACCAATGGCCACCGCCGCCACCCTTCATTATCGCCGACCAAGAATTGGTCACTTGCGAAGCACGACACGCACAAAAACGTTGAAACAAGATCGTACGAAACAGAGGGCTGATGGTATGGACCTATCAAAACCCGCTCAACAAGCAACGGCGACAGAAAAATTAAGAGCAGCCGCGCGAGTCTCGCTAGAGCATTTCGTCGAACGTGTATGGTACATCGGCGGATGGGGGTTAGAAACGAGACCAATGAGTTCAAATTCAAGCAGGGATTCGAGGCCATCAACACACTAAACCCCAAAAAAACGCAGCGCACACACAATGAGGTCGGAACTCGCTCGGACCGGGCAACGGCAGCCCGGTCCGGCGAGCTCGAAACAGAGAACGAAAGGAAAGAAAAGAGGGGCCGTCGACGACGTTCCCCTACCTAGCTCGAAGACGTCGGACGGCGGACGAGCTCAATAGATCGGGCTGCGTCCGTCCGCCTCGCTCGTCCCCGGGGATCCTCGGGAAACCGACCCCAACTCAACAAAAGCGGGACCTACCGGAGCTTCGACGGGAACAAGGCGTGACGGCGACCGATGACTTCACCTCACCACTCACTCTCAGTCTCTGCTCGCTTCTCTTGCTCGCTCAGATCTCTCGAGCTTCTTGGATGTCTCTCCAAAGAAACCCCTCAGATCTCTCTCTCTCTCTCTCTCTTCGTGTGTCTTTCCGGCCTCCGCTCGACGCCCTATTTATAGGCCGAGGGGGCCGGTCGACGGAGGCTTCGGCCGCCGGTCCTTGGCATGCCGACCGGCCTTGGTGCGGCCGAACCGACGTCCCTCAGCCGCCCACCTGCTCTGCTCTGCACCGCCTACCCTGCTCTGCCCCGGTAGGGCGTCCTTCCCGCGCGCGTGGGTTGCAGGGAAGGAGGAAGGAGGGGAAGAGAGAGGCCGGGCCGAAAGGGGGAAAAAAAAAGGCTGGGCCCTGGACCTGCGTGTGTAGGGGAGAAGAAGAAGAAGGGGGGCTGGGCACAGAGGCCCAGCCCCCGTGGGCTCCTTTTCTCTTCTTCTTTTTTTTTTTCAAATAATTTTTAGGGTAAAATGAGGGAAAATGAAATAGAAAATAAAACTTAGTAGATGCAAATGATATTAATACTTAGGTGATGCGAAAATCATTTTTTGTTAGGATCAAATTGGTCCCTAATTTTTCATGCAATATGATCTTAAAATTTAGTCAAAATTTAGGTGTCAGTAAAATTAAATGAATTTAGGGATTTGATTAGTTAGAGTAATCTAACGTCCTTTCGATATCTTTTCTTTTTTATTTAAAAAAAAAATATTTTGCATACAGCTTGAATTGATATTAAGCTATTCCTAATATGTAAGGTAATCATGCAGATGCATAACCATTATTTAATACTTAATAAAGAAAAATAGTAAATAAATTGCAAGTATAATGAGGAAATACTTACCTTAAAGTAATGAAAGCATCTATAATATTAGTTAGAAAATCACAATAACAATCTAAATATGATTAATAAGTAACGAGCAATTTCGCTCAAGGTTCTTTTCGGTTTTCTCTCATTTAATGACATCTACGCTACATGCAATGCACTCTATTAATCTAGCATGACGTGCACATGACAAGAAAATTTTTAACACGACCTAATTATAATGATGGAAAAAAAATTATTATGAAACTATTCTAGTATGATGATGCACAAAGCATAAATATCCTAACTTGATTAAATGACCTAACATTCAATTTTTAATGACATGCAAAATCAATATGCAACTATTCTAGCATGACACAATTTCGTGAACCTAACATATAATTACTAGATGGCATGTGGATGATGACATGAAAGTTATGATGATATGATGAGTTATGAATGACGTGACAAGATATGAGTGAAGTGGCACATAGAACATGGCGGTAGTTATGCAAGCATGACATGCACATGACTTTTTTTGTATTTTTCATTATTTAATTTGAAATTAATTAAATACCCTAATTTAAACATGAAAATTATCCTATCAAAGGAAATGCAAGTTATTCTAAAAATATATTTTTGGTATTTTATTAAATTCGGAATTAAAAAACTACTCTAAATATGCAACATTATCTAAAAAGGATCTATTTCAATATATTGTCTAATCTTTTGGATTTATCTTTATAGAAGAAAAATCAATTTAAATAAAACAAAGATAGAAAGAAATGAAATCCACGTCAAACACTACATCAAATCACACGAAATACTATCGGTATCCATTTAATTTCGGAAATAAATTGATGAATTGTATTTCAGATTTGAGATCGAATTGGCTAATTTTTTATGCATTACAAATCTTATCTCAAGTATGAGATCAGATTGACAATTATGGCACACTATGAAATTAAGGAATAATCCATAATTTGAAATGCTACTCAAGAAATTTTGGATAAGATAACACCGTATGAAATTCAATCGAGAACCCAATATTTCAAACAATGAAACAAAATATTAGAGAAGTAATATAGGTAAGATTTTTACCTAATTTGATTATTAGTTTCCATGTTCGGACGGGTGACGGATCTCGAGAATCACAGACCCACAAACGACGACGGTTCACGGACTGTGGTCGGCAGCTCTACCGGTGAATGTGCCCGGCGGTGGATGGTTCACGACGGAGTAGAACTCTCGGTGATGTCCCAGCAAGTTAGACTTCGCTTGGACGTGTATCTCGAGTCAACATTGGGCAAGCCTTGGGTGAACCTACAAAACAGAACCTGGTGTGGCGAGAGTAAGGAGACGGCAAGCCTTGGCGTCGAACGAAACTGAGCTAAACTGGGTTATCAGCTACCGGTTCCGGCGTCGAGATGGGCTGAACGTAGCGGCACTTTTCGGGCAGTGGTCGGATGCAACTGAACTCGCTGGACAGGAAGCAGCGAGCAAGGTGGACTCGGGCAGGACGCGGATACGATGGACAGCAAACTGGAAGGCGGCACTCGAGCGAAAGCAGCAACAGTTCGCGGGATGGTTCGTCGTTGAAGGCTCGTAGCAAGGACCGTCGTCCGAAGCTCGCGGCTCGTCGTCGGTGTAGCAAGAAGAGGCTTCGGATCTGCTGGTCGTTGGAGCAGGCAGGGAGCGCCGGGACAGAGAAAGTAGCGTCACGGTGGTCGTGGTGTTTGCTGGTGGTGCCGCTACCGTGAAGGTGTCGCAGTAGATATAATTTAGGATTTTTATTCCTGCTTTTGCATCGAAGCTGGGTGGGAGACGAAGTTTCGAGGAAGCTTCGCGCCAAAAATGTCGTGCGTCCCGTATTGGAAATTTGTATTTTTGTTTAAATTTTTTCTTGTGAATATATTTTAGGATTTAAATAATAGAGGGCTCGTTGTCACGGGTGGGTCAATTGATTTACCTAATTTAAATCCATGCACGAAGGATTTACGTCTTAACCTCCTAACGTGAAACTGTAAAGAAGTATCCCGGAACGGGCAGTGTCGGGGAGGAGGATGGTCCCTTTCGTCCCCCTAAAACTGGCCGTGTTTCTAAATGCCGGCCCGAGATTTTTCCACGTGAGGCATAGTCGATGCGACATGATGTAATTGATAGGAGCGTACAGCGAAAATGCTAGACAAACGCCTTTTGATTTCAAGGAGCGTCTCTAGTGAATTGGCGAGTGATTTAGGGTGCGTTTGGTTGTGTTTCTGTTTAAAAATTGTTAGGGGAACGAGAAATAAAAAAGTGTTTCATTCGCAGGAGCAATTTTCAACAAAAAACGTGTTTGGTAAACTGTTTGTTAGAACAAAAAATAAATAAAAACATGTTTGGTAAATTTGTATAATTTTTTATTTCTTTTATTTTTTCTTATTTTTTTTTTTTTTTTTATTTTTCTTTTTCCTTTTTTCTTTTTTCTTTTTCTTCTTTTGGTAGGTCGCCGGCCTCGGCCATGGCGGCGGCCGGCCGGCGAGGGCCGGCGAGGGCGGCGGCCTCGCCCAGCCACGGCGAGGCTCGCCGGCCCCGGCGAGGCCGAGCTCGCCCGGGCGGGCGAGGCGCGGCCTCGCCAGGGCCACCGCCAAGCGACGCCGGCTCGCCCGGATCCAGGCAAGGCCGACGCTCGCCGGCCTGGGCGAGGTCGGCCTCGCCGGATCTGGGCGAGATTGAGCTCGCCCAGGCGCGGCGCGGTCGGCCTCGCCGGATCGGGCGAGCTCGACTTCGCCCCGGCGGCGGCGAGCCTCGGCCTCGCCGAGCCACCGCCCAGTCGGCGTCGTCGGCGGTGGCTCGGCGAGGCCGAGACTCGCCCGCCGGCCCCCCTCGTCCGGCGGCCAGGCCAAAAGAAGAAAATAAGAAAAAAAAGAAAAAAAGGAAAGTTTTTCTCAAATGTGTTTCAGAAATAAGAAACACAAATTTTGTGTTCTTATTTTTGTTAAGGAACGAAAAGAACAAAAAAAAGTGTTTAGAAACAAAAAAACACAAACAAACGGGGCTTAGTTTCTTAAATGGAGACGAGACCCTTTTCAGGCCCCCAATGAATTCTAGGAGTTCGAAACTAGTGACCGGACCAGCCTATTATAGAACAGACCGGTACATGATGATTTCTTTTTCTCTTGGAACTTCTAACTTGAAATTTTTTTATCAAACCTAATCTTCTAAATAATGACGCTGCATTACATAATGAGATATCGAATTTTCATTAATATTGATGAATTTTACAAAGTCAAATCAATTTTTGCTCAAAAAAGTTTGTATCTAAAGCACTATTGATCCAAAGTATTCGATTCCATCACAGAACCGGTCTAATGACAACATAAAACCATTTCTTTGGGGACCTCGAAACTCGTCCGAGAGAATCCAAGGGAAATTTTGTGAAGAAGCAAAAGTAATAAAGTTAATACATTTTTTTTTTGGCAGTCTTACTCTATTCCTACTCTACACTCACTCTCGGACTTTTCTTTGCTCGCTCTTGCGGGCGTAGGAGTCGAAACCCACTCAAACTTACGCTCTCACCCCA
Source organism: Eucalyptus viminalis (assembly GCA_014182385.1). Classification (NCBI taxonomy): domain Eukaryota; kingdom Viridiplantae; phylum Streptophyta; class Magnoliopsida; order Myrtales; family Myrtaceae; genus Eucalyptus; species Eucalyptus viminalis. The sequence goes on along the minus strand of CM024528.1, from coordinate 20,165,398 downwards.
CCCCCTGAGAAGGTGGGGATTTTTTCCCTCACCTCCCCATTCCATGTTGGAAGGGTGACCACTGGGGAATATAGTTAATACATTGAAAAACTCTAAACTAATACACATGTGATAAATTTACCAAAAATTAATTTGTTTACTATGAAAAATCTCAAATTGATACATCTATAACAAATTTACCCCAAATAACCACAAAATCCCCTAAACTGGTATACTTGTGACAAATTTACCCACAATTAATTTATTCAATCATCAAAAATCTTAAACTGGTACATTTGTAACAAATAAATCCTTCGTTAAATTTGATTAATACCACAAAAAAAGCCACAGAAATTGTATAGGTGTGACAAACAGAAAGTAAAATGCCAAACTGGTACACTTATTATTTTTAAATTAACTAAAATACTAATAATCAAAATAATAAATATCGATAATCATATTGAATGAAAAGAATTTTGCAAAATTCAAAAAATATAGCCACCTTAATATAAATAAACAAGATATTTTGAAAATTAAATACATTTTTTTTAGAAAGGGAAAAGGCTTCAATAACTAAAACATCAAATAACAAAAATTGCTTAATCACCATGTGTGTTTAAAGGGTAAATTACTGTAAAAATGATTGATTAACAAAAATATTTATAAGGAGAACGATCAATCCCTTGCAAAATCTATCCCTTCAGGAGGCATTATATTTATATATGTGTGTGTATGTATGTGGGGACAGTTTTAGTGATGGGCATCTCGAATTAAAAAACGCCGTTTGCATTGATAGTTATCCGAAATTTTCTAAATCATTTCGGTTTTTAGATAAGTATACATATTGGAACCTTCTCGGATGCAATGGCACACATAACTTGCTTCAATTTCGGCCCCTACACTAGTTTTTAGGCCTCAACCATATTGTATAATGAGGTATCGCTTTTTTGAGAAAGCTACTCTCACCGAATCATTACAAATAGTAACTTGTACTATTTTGCTGGTCCTACGTGATTGCTTTTGTGAATTTGGGCTCGTATTAGGTCGCTGTCCTTCCTGTACAGTCCTTGGCCTTATATTTCTTATTCAATTGTTGGACACATCAAAGAGCAACCAAAAGCATCCCATCCATGAATCAAATAGATGAACTCATCTTCTAGTGGAGTTGTTCCCCAAATTAACAATATGAACACCTTGACACGTTCATAACTATTGAGATCATGCCTCAATTTTCAGTTTCCACTTCACGCTCTTATAGCAAGATTTCGAACAACCACATTACTCTACTCGATTTGATTAATATCATAACATTGTGAGTGAGCCAGCTTCATATTCAAACTAAGTAGATCACCGAATTAATATGCAATTCACCACCTCAATCAAAGATTAGACGTGTTATTATAATAAACCACTAGGATGTCGTGGAATAATGCATACTATATGCTAATCACTAGGAGTGAGAAAACGGATGATGAACCCATTTTATAGTTCAAATTCACTGACCTGGTAACTACATGAGTTGTTAGCTATCTGTAGAGGTCTAAAACTTTCCATTTTTTTTCCTCCAACCACTCTTATAGGTGGTGGGTTACAACAAACGCCAGCACCACCTATGCTCGTAAGAGTGGAAGAAATTCTCTCGCAAACCTGGACTTATTTGTAAAACTTCGAATGATGGAGAGTGCGTACTTATTGAGTAAAAGTGCACACCTTTTTCAACAGAACTGGAAAAAAATATTGCTAGCAATCATAAATAAAAAGTGCCAAAGTAAAATCTGTTACGGAAACGACAAAAGCACGTCATTTTACAAATCCCCATTGAGAATCCACAAAAAAAATTGAAAATGTGGTCTCGAATCATTTATAAAATGGTGACCAGAAGAATCATTTATCAAGCAAACTATCCAAATTATATACCCCACCAATTTGATGACTAGTAGAATAAAACCATTTCTTGTGGACCTCCACTCCTCATTCACGGCGAAAGTGGCCCGAGGGAATCCGAGGAAAACTTTGTGGAGGAGCACAGTGACAATGAAGAGGAAATAAAGCAAAAAGGCAAAGGAAAAGAAGGTGGGTGGGTCACCGTAACGTGGAAAAAGAAGAACCACCCATGCTTTTTAGCACGTGCCTTTGTGTTGTCGGCAGGATTTTAGTCAAAAGATTTCCTCAGGGAAAAAATCATGGCAATGCTTCACGGTGGCAAGAAATTATTCATTATTGATCCTTTGCCCCCTTCTTTTTCCGTTCTACAAGGACTTTCTTTTCATGGTTAAATCTATGAAAGTCCGTCACGTTAATCCCATCGCACTGTTCCGATTACAATTCAATCACTCCTTAAAAGTAAAAATAAAAAATGAATCTAGGTTAGAGCTCAAACATTGGCACAACCCGTTATTGCTATCGGACCCGGCCTAGCACAATTCTTAACTTTGAGGGTTCACTAAGCTCAAGCACAAAAGAGTATTTATGTCGCAATAGATATAATTTAGGATTTTTATTTCTGCTTTTGCATCGAAGCTGTCTGGGAGATGAAGCTTCGAGGAAGCTTTATGCAAAATGTCTTGCGTCCTGTATTGGAAATTTGTCTTTTCATTTAAACTTTTTTTGTGAATATATTTTGAGGATTTAGATGATACATAGTCGGTTGTCCTGGGTGGGTCAATCGATTGACTACTCAACCTCCTAATGGGAAACTGTAAAAAATTATCCTGGCATGGTAGTGTCGAGGAGGGGGATGGTCCCTTTCGTCCCCCTAAAACTTGCTGTGTTCCTAGAGGCCGACCAAAGATTTTTCCACACAACATGATGTAATTGATATGAGTGTACAGCAAGAACCTTAGACAAAACGCCACTTGATTCCATGGGACATCCCTGGCGAATTGGCGAGTGATCTCATTTCTAAAGCAGAGATGACACCCTTTTTAGGCCCGTGACGGATTCTAGGAGTTCATAAACGGTGATCAGACTAGCCTATTATAGAACATACCGATATTTATTGACTGACATTTTTCTTTTTTCTCGAAACTTCTAACTTGAAATTTTTATCAAACCTAATATTCTAAATAATAATGCCGCATTAAATAATGAAATATCGGATTTCCATTAATATTGATGAATTTTGCAGAGTCAAGTCAATTTTTGCTCCAAAGAGTTTGAATCTTAAGCCCTGTTGATCCAAATAGTCGATTCCATCACAGGACCGGTTTGATGACATTATAAAACCATTTCTTGGGGGACCTCGACCCGTCGTTGACGGCGGAACTAGTCCGAGAGAATCCGAGGAAAATTTTGTGAATAAGTAAAGGTGATAATGAAAAGGAGATAATGCCAAAAAGCAAAGAAAAAGAAGGAGGATGGGGTCATCCTAACATGGAAAAGTAGTCCCGTCAATGCTTTTTAGCGTGCTTTTTATGTTGTCAGCAATGCTAGTCAAAAGATCCTCCCAAGTGAAAAATCACGATAATGTTTTGTGGTGGGTACAAATTTTTCATCATTGCTCCTTTGCCCCGTCTTTTCCCGTACCACAAAGAGCTTCTTTTTCAAAGTTAAATTTTATAAAAATTCGTCACGTAGATCCTATCAAGCAAATCATTTATTAAATGGTGACCATAAGAATCATTATAAAGCAAACTGTTAAGATAATTGACCCACCGGTTTGATGGCTAGTAGCAAAATACCATTTCTTGTGGACCTCGACCCGTCATTCACGGCAAAGTGGCCCGAGGGAATCCGACAAAAACTCTGAAGAAGCAAAGTGATAATGAAAAGGAAATAAAAGCAAAAAAAAAGAAAAGAAAAAAAAGGTGGGTCCTCTTATTGTGGAAAAAAGACCCGCCAAAGCTTTTCAACGTGATTTTCTGCTGTCGCCAAGATTTTAGTCAAAAGATTCCCTCAAGCAAAAAATCATGACAAGAAGTTATTCATTATTGCTCTTGTGCCCCTTCTTTTTCTGTGCCTTGTTAATCCTCAAAAGTTAAAAAAATTAATACCACGAAAAACTTTAAATTGATACGTATATAATAAATATTATTATAAATTAACTTTTGATTATGAAAAATCCGAAACTAATAAATTTATGATAAATTTATTCTAAACTAATTTTTAACAGCAAAAACCTCAAAATGATACGCACACAAAAAATTAATTTATTTACCACTAAAAATCTTAAAATGATATACTTGTGACATATTTATCTTTTTGGAAATTTTGCCATCAAATTGTTTTGTTAGATGATACGTGGCAATTGAGAGATGTAACAATTTTGGGTTTTATCCTCAAATTATCATAGGTGTATTAGTTTTGTGATTTTTCATGGTATTAATCCAATTTAATGAAATGTATATTTGTCACAAATGTATAAATTTGAGATTTTTGGCGGTCAAAAATTAATTTGAAGTAAATATATCACAAGTGTACCGATTTGAGGTTTTTTATGATTAAAAAATTAATATGAGATAAATTTGTTACATATATACCAATTTGAGAGTTTTTCATGACATTAACCCAAATACAAATAATGAATGAACCTATGTTAGAACTCGAACATTGGCACAACTCGTTATTGCTAGCTAGCCTAGCTTGGCACAACACCTAACTATGAGGGGTCGTGCCAAGCTCGAGCCCAAGAGGGAGCTGGTGTCACATTAGATATAATTTTGGATTTTAAATAACGCAAGAAAAAGTTTAAGGTATTGATGTCACAATGGTCCTAATTGAAAGTTTTTAATGGTATAAACCCAAGTCAAAATAGATTCTGCAGCTTCAAGTTCCTACATTTCGATATGTATATATTCTTGTTGACAAAGTGCTTAAAATATTTAAGAACTCATCAAACTTTTAGGTGTCAAGTATTAACCATCCTTATAGTGGACCTCCATAGTTGTGCCAACCATTGATTGGAATGTGTCTAGTTGTTCTCCTCTTACTCAAGTTTTGTGGTGATGGTCCATTTGCACTTTAAGTCATGGCTAGTATGAATGATGATCAAATAGTACATAGAATCATATTCCTGGAGATATAGAATCTTCTCCACTAACCAATATTTTAAGACGACGTTTGGCTTGCCTAAAAATATTATTCTTATTATTTTATCAATGATCACCTATGCCACAAAATTATGTCACTAATGTGTGTCGAGGATCATATATATATATTCTTTGTTTTATGCAAAGAAGTTCTTTGCTTTAGTTCTTCCCTTAGTTTCCCCTTCAAATCCCAGAAGGAAATCAAAGTGTCTTCTCTCTTTTGCTCCTACTTTTTTTTTGAAAACATCAAACAGCAATGAAACTATGATGTAGTACCATTTTGTAGATATGGTAAGATTTTCTTTTGTTATGGTAAAAGACATGGTAAGTTATGCCCTTCGTACAAAAAAAAAAGTTATGCCCATAAATGCTGCCAAAATGTATCTTCTTGCAAGTCTTCATCTAAATCAGAAATACTAGTTTTATTAGTCTTAGTTTGAGGGGTTTGCATCTAAAGTCTTTGGATATGAATTGATCTACTGTGCTCACTCATCAAATCTAGATATGGACATCATCCTGTGATATCTAAATTAACTTGATAAAGTTGAAAGTTGAGGACACTTTGCGAAAAATTAAGATTTCATGGTATTTTAATACAAAAATGAAAGATTATATTCCACGTGATAAAGTTGAAAGTTCATGACATTTTTAATATTGATAATAAGTGGAAGGTTGAAGATTCTCTAGAAATTAGGCTAAAGAGAATTGGAAGATTTATTTTTCCAAAATATTATTTTTTTAAAAGAAAATGAGAATTGTCTAGATCTCCATGCTTGTATTATATACATGTTCACAAATCTATCTATGCACTGGCTAAATGTTAAATTATGATTTGGTCATATTACTTAATATCGATTTTAGTATACTTACTAACGTTACTCATAAATAAACCAGAACTTTTTTTGTCAAACTTCAAATGATAAAGAGTGCATTCTTACTGCGTAGAATTTTACATCTTTCCTTTTTTTTTTTAACTGAATTGAAAAAGAAAAATCCACATATTGCTAGCAATTTTAATATAAAAAACGCCATTAATTAGAATACTTTACATGAATCAGCGAAAGCACATCATCTCACAAATTCCCATTGAGGATCCATGGAAAATATTGAAATTGTGGTCTTGAATCATTTATCAAACAGTGCTGGCCAATAAAGAAAATGGTTAATAGCACGAAAAACTCCACACTGATATATGTGTGATAAATTTACTCAAAATTAATTTTTGACCACAAAAATCCTAAACTAGTACACTAGTGATAAACTTATTATCTGTTAAGTTTTACCATCAAATTACTAAGTTTGATGACACGTGGTAATTAACGAATGTACCATTTTGGGTGTGTGTTGGTTTATGATTTTTTGTAATATTAATCCGATTTAATGGAAATTAATGGAGAGTAAATTTATCACAAAAATATTAATTTGGGGTTTTTTTTGTTAATAAATTAATTTGTGGTAAATTTATTACAGATATATCAATTTATGATTTTTATGATAAAAAATTAATATGAAATAATTTTTTCATAAATATATCGATTTGACGTTTTTGTGAAATATACTCTAAAGAAAATCATTTGTCAAATTGTGGCCAGAAGAATTTATCAAGCAAAATATCAAAATAATTAACCACATCGAGCGTCTTGGACTGCGTTGAAAAAAAAAAAAAAAAAAGAGAGGAGAGGATTTTCTTGCCTTCGCATCGAAGCTGAGTGGGAGACGAAGCTTCGCGCCAAAATGTTGTGCGTCCCTCCACGTTAGATTTCCTCGCTTTTTTAATCGGGGTATCCCGCTATGGAAATTTGTCTTTTCGTTTAATTTGTCTTTGTAAGTATATATTTAGGATTTAAATAATACAAGGTTCGTTGTCATCGGTGGGTCAATTGATTGACCTAAAGTATCCATGCGCGAAGAATTGACGTCTCGAAAGTGGCCGTGTTTATAGAGGCCGACTTGAGATTTTTCCACCCGAGACATGTTGACGCAACATAAGGTAATTGATAGGAGCATATAGTGAAAACCTTAGATAAAGGCCACTTAATTCTAGAGGCGTGCCTCGCGAATCGATGAGTCTGGATTTTAAAGCTGAGATGAGACCCTTTTTGGGCCTGTTACGAATTTTAAGAGTTTGAATTTAGTGATTAGACTAGTCTCTCGTAGAACACATCGGTACCTAAATATTGATATTTCTTTTTTTCTTGAAACTTCTAACTTGAAATTTCTATCGAACCTAGTAAATAATAACACTGCATTAAATAATGAAATATCAGATTTCCATTAATATTGATAAATTTTACAAAGTCAAATCAATTTTTGCTCCAAAAAGTTTGTATCTTAGGTCCTATTGATCCAAAATGGTGGATTCTACCACAGGACCGGTTTGATGACAGCATAAAACCATTTCTCGGGGACCTCGACTTGTCGTTCACGGCGAAACTGGCACGAGAGAATCCGAGGAAAATTCTGCGAAAAAGCAAAAGTAACGATGAAAAGGAAATAAAGCAAAAAAGCCAAGAAAAAGATGGTGGGTGGGCACCCTAATGTGGAAAAGAAGTCCCGCCAATACTTTTTAGCGTGCGTTTGTCGGCAAAATTTTAGTCAAAAGATTCCCTTAGGGAACCTCAAGGAAAAAACCGTGGCAACGCTTTGTGGGGGCTACAAATTTTTCATCATTGCTCCTTTCCCCTGTCTTTTCCCGTACTGCAAAGAGTTTCTTTTCAAAGTTAAATTTTATGAAAGTTAGTCACTTAGATCATATCACTCTTGTTCCGATTACAATTCATAGGCTAGAGCCCAAATATTAGCACAGCCCATTATTGCCCGGCCCTGGGACGACCCCTTGTGCCGACAAGCCCAAGACTAAGAGGACCGGCTCGTGTGGACCAGCACCACTCAATTACCATGTTTAGATAGGGGTTTATTAATATACACGCTAGGAAAACCAAAATGCTGAAATTCTAGCCTTTTGCAAACTTTGGTCTTCCGAAACCAAAGAGTTTGAAAAATAACGCGTGCGTATAATGAGTCAAATTCAGATTTTGTGGGAGCAGGGGAATTTTTGATGTGCAATTGACGGTGTAGTACAGAGACTGAAGTTATGGTCTTGGTAATGATCAAAGAATACGTGATGCAAAGTACTTCATTGAAAAATAAACTAAGAGAAAACAAAATTCTAGAATTTGATGGAGAATTAAGAACGTTAGCTCTGATCTTGAAGTTAAATTGTCCGTGGAAAATCAGCAACACTATACAATCATGGCCAGCAAGCATGATGACCTCCACATGAGTAATTTCCGATTTCATTTTCCCCTTTTTTAACTTTTCTTTTTAGGTTCTCCCAGTTTGATTATCAAAGCCACCACAAGACAGTCTCAAATATTGATAAATCTAAAGCAAGGCATCAACAATGCTCGACATTGTCGAAGACTAAGGAATGTTGATGAACACCGATTGAGTTTAGTTGAAGGCCCACTTGTGTAAATAAAGACGGTTCAACCCCTTCCACTATATAGGGGTAAATTATGCACAACCTCTCTGAATTTTGGATAACACAAGTTTGCCTCCAATTTTTCAATTGTTATAAAATAACCTCTGAACTTTTATTTTGTTCAAGCAATTAACTCTTCATCATATTCTTATTAGCATGCACAATGCTTGTGAATTTTAAAGGGGCAAAAGTATAATTTTATCTCATTCTCTTTTAAGGAAGCCTCTTTTTTTACCCTTAATTGATGTAAAAGACTGAAATACCAATAATCAAAATAATAAATATCAATAATCATATTGAATGATGAGAATTTTTCAAAATTAAATAAAAATATAGCCATCTTAATATAACTAAATAAGACATTTTAAAAAATAAATACAAATTTATTAGAAAGGGTAAAAGGCATCAATAACCAAAAGATCAAATAACAAAAATTGCTTAATCACTATGTATGTTTAAGGGTAAATTACCATAAAAATGATTGATTAACGAAAATATTTACAAGGAGAACAATCAATCCCTTGCAAAATCTATCCCTTTAAGAGGCAATCCTCCAAGAAGAGCTTCTAGCATATTGAATAAAAACGCCCTTTGCGTTGATAATTGTTTGAAATTTTCTAGATCATTTTGGTTTTTAGATAAGTTTTCAAATTGGAACCTCCTCAGATGCAACAGCACACAAAACTCGCTTCTGTCTTGGCTCATACGCTAGTTTTTAGGTCCCCGCTATATTGTGTAATGAGGCATAGCTTTCTTTGAGAAAGCTACTATCACCGAATTATCTTAAGTAGTAACTTGTGCTATTTTGCTGGTCCCATGTGCTTGCTTTTTTGAGTTTGGGCTTGTATTATATCTTTCCTTCTTAGACAGTCCTTTGCCTTATATTTCTTATTCAATTGTTATACGCATCAAAGAGCAACCAAAAGCATCCGATCCATTAATTAAACGTATGAACTCATATTCTAGTGGAGTTATTCATCAAATTTACGATATCAATGCTTTGACGCGTCCGTACCTATTGGGATCATGCCTCATTTTTCAGTTTACGCTTCACACTCTTATGGTAGGATTTCGGACAACCACCTTACACTACTCGATTTGATTAATATCAAAGCACTCTAAGTGAGTCAGCTTCATTACTAAACTAAGTAGATCACCGAATCAATAAGCAATTCACCACCTCAATCAAAGATTAAACATGCTATTATAATGAACCACACGGATGTCATGGAATATTGAGCGTAGAAATATGAGAAGCCAAACTTGTATTCTAACTAAACATCTCAACTTTTCCATCAAAGTCACCAAGGAACCACATAATGTAAGATCCATTATTAGTGTGAGCCCATTACAATTTGTGGCCCGACAAAAATTGATGGACACCCGGCTTCACAGCCTTGAGTAAGGACATTCATGAAAATCACAATTTAGTCCTAGCCGCATGGAAAACTGGTGATTTTTCCCGTAGTGGATCCAAACCTGTAGAACAGCAAACATCTTTCAGCAAAAAACTCTCCCCGGCGAATGTTCTCTCACGAATTTTTGTTGGCAAGGCAAGACTGTCACGTCATTTCTCGAATCAAATAGAAACTGCAAATCGCCATTTCCGCCGCCTTCAATTTATACACTCTGCAATGCACGCATAATAACCGTTCAATCTCAGAGCTTTACCTCAAAGCAAAAAGGAGAGTCATGACTCGTCGCTCCTTCCATGCAATGGCTGTTTTTCAGCAAGATTGAATAGCAGCAACCCGTACAGCATGACAATAAGTGAAGGAGATTAACTTCAGTTCTTTCCATCGCTATTTATGCTGGCCTAAGCACGGGATAACTGAAGCTTACCGCATTCTCTCGCCCCACAATTCTGAGAAAGAAAATACAGTTAGACATGTATCAAACGTGCAACATCATCAACGACAAAGAAATGATGAGAGCGACATCCCGAAGTGGGGAACTCTGTATAAATTAAAATTAAAATACCTAAAAGGAAACCAATAATCTTCTCCGAGGGTGATGATTGACAGAAAATGAGATGCATCTAGGAATTTTATCTAACATCCTCGAACTATTAGTTCAGGTCATAAACTCATACCATATCTAATCATCAAGCTATTATTTGTGAAAAAATTTGGAGTGCTCTTGAAGCATGACGTTTTCATAATCGCTTCGACGCTATTGCGTATCACTGCTAATGGTGGCCATACCTGCAAATGCCACATCTATTGTAGCGATTCTGCTTCCTAGATGGCCGAAGAAAAAATAAAGTAAGATGTCAGGTCCTCCCGATCATATCGTCTTCAAGTGCAGGATACAACACCCAACACTTTTGAGAATCTGTAAAATGCAATTAACGAACTTTTCTTCTTTCACACGGTTGCACGTTATGCAGCATTTCTACGCTCAAGGTTTTGAAATATTTGCTAGGAGAAGAGGGCAGACAGAGACTACTTCCCACATATAGAGACACTCGACCAATGTCACTGTCCGAGACACATGAAAGAAATTGAGCAGCGAGATAAGAAAGATTTGACGCAAATCATCATCGAAGAACTTACAAGTCCAACAAAAGTACTTCCCCATGCAAACACCACCTGTGAACATGGAAACCAAAGGTTGGGAATCAACATCTGCACCGTAGTTTATTTTTGGCCAATCTTTTTAAACAACTTCACATTTTTTGCCCTCCTTCGAAAAGCTCTTTAGTGCAATCAAAGCAGGTAATGAAGGATAGAATGTTTAAAATTACCTCTTGAGCAATATCACAGATTGAACTTACAACCTGAAACAAAACATATAGGTAAGTGGGAACATCAAGTAATTAGTCGGTCTATAAACATGCTAGAAATTTGATAGCATCCATCCGCTGAACTTGATGGCAAGGCGAGTCAATGCCCTGCTTTTGTTTGCATTGATACGTTATTCTGGTCATAAGAGAACGGTGTTTCTTCTTAGGAAAAGCATGTCCACAGGTTGAAGATTGAAGAATCGAAAATTTGACATATTCACCAAACTGTGGACTACTCATCCGAACTCAAAGGACATGGCGACTTCCGCACATATCCATCATGCAGTAATGGCAGACTGCACATACCAAAATATTAGAGCACACATTACAAAATTAACATGTCAGAACGCAATCTCATCTTAAGATAACTCATGCCACTAGCACCCAAAATTTAGAGGCAGCTGCAGCGGTGCCTATACTTTGGTTAACGATAATCCTCTAAAATATGGCAAATAAAAACTTAATTGCAATCTATGGACTGAGCTTGCACGAAAGTATCTTAGATATCTAGTGCGTTCTTCGTGTCATAACAAAAGGAAGTTCTCAAGCACACTTAAAGTCTATGAGGGGCACAGGGGATCACCTTTTTTCACCAAACACATTTTCATTCCATTTTTATGTTTTCTTTTTATGTTTTCTTTTTTACATCGATATTTTAATTTCTATTTTCATTTTTGCTTTTCTCTCTTTCCTTCTCTTCTTCTTCTTTGACCTTGGCAGGTTGATGAAGAAGAAGAGAAACAAAGAAAGAAAAGGCAAAAAGAAAAAGAAAAAATTAAACATTAAAAAATAGATTTAAAAAAAATGAAATAATGAAAAAATTATTGAAAATGAGCGCATGCAGGAAAAGATTTTTCTTGCCGAATGGTGAAAAATATTTTCTAGTTTATTTTCAAATTTCAGCCAAATACAGGAAAATATGATTATTTTCTTAAAAAATGACTTGCTAGAAAATAATTTTCAAAAACACCACATTTTTCGAAAAAAAAAAAAAAAGCCTCAATGCCAATTATTGAGGTCAACAATGCAACCTAATGAAGGGGTGAATGGGTTGATTTACAAAAGTAAAAAATAATTTATAATAGCTCAGGTTAAGAAACACAAATTAAATAAAAAAGGAAAAGGCCTCGATAACAAAAACTTCAAATGATAATATTTGATCATGCGTTATGTATATATAAAGGTTTAATTAATGTAAAATGATTGATCTACAAAAAATCTAGAAAGAACTTATCAATGAAAATGATGTCCTTAACTCATAAAAGACGAAGATGAATCAAAATCCAAGGTGATTTTGTTAAAAAAATATTTTTATTGATCAATTTTATCTTACATTAATTAACCATTTAACAACACAAAATGAGCGTCAAATTTTTTTATTTGATTTTTAGTTGTTTGAGGCAATTTTCCTTTCTACTTAATTGCGTTTCTTTTTGTTCAAAAACCTACTAGTTCTATTAATATATCCATGAATTTTCTACCAAATTTTATTCTCTATATTATTATTGATAGTCAAATTTGATTGTATTGATAATTTAGTTAACTTTTTTCTCAATTTTCTGTATTGTTTTTATTTTTCTTATAGAAATCAACAGTAAAAGGCATTCTTTCGAGAAAAAATGAGATGAAGAACAAGTTTACCCCTTTAACGTCATCTACATTGCACATGTGAATGGAGAATATAGTGAAATGTTAACGGCTATCACCAAATAAAAGTTGAAGAAGTAACGTGTAACAGTCAAAATTTTATGTCAAACATGTATTTTCCCGAAGTTTGGAGCAATTTTTGTAAATTTTCCACAAATTTATTATGCAATGCCTATTTTATAATATATTCATAGGGAGATTAGTGTGTATTTATGTATGTTGGGTGTGGAAATATGAGAAGCCAAACTTATTTTTTACATATTTTAGGTATTTTAGGTATATTGGTATAGTTTACTGTTTAATAAAATTTTATTAGAGAATGATGGAAAGAAAAAGATATTAAAAAAGAGAGGAAAAATAAAATAAAAAATAAATCAAAATAAAGTACATTGTCGCAAGAGATTTTTACCATCTTCATTTATAAACTTTTAGGTTCGTTTATATTGAGACGCCGTTTATATCAACCAATATATATAATATGATATGAATATATCCAATTTTATACTTACGATCACCAAATGGTGGATAAGAAATGATAAAATCCCACGATTTCATAACCTATCATATTTAATCCTAGCCTAATTAGAAATAAAGATGACTAAACATAACTAAAGAGGATAGGGAGTTGGCAAGCCAATTCGAGATCAATGAGCTGTGTTGATGGGCCTTCGAAACCTAGTTCGCAGGTTGATTAGCTTCCCCGGGTCAAAAGGCTGGAGACATTCGTTGCATTTGGGCCATAAGATGCTGACAATTCTCAACAACAGACTGGACTACCCATGGGCTTTCGGTTTGCCCCGAGATAAGCTATCACTTTTCATCCTCACTTGAAGATCTCCACTTTTCCTCCACAGATCAGTTCCACCCCATCTTCAGCGAGAGCGCCAAGGCTTCTCTCACTGCTAGGATTTCAGGCACGAGGGCAGTCGGAGCGTGGATTTTCTTGGCGAAGCCGGCCACGAGAGCCCATGAGCATCTCTACACACCCCAACTACTGAACCCACTCAAGAGCGAATGTTGTGCACTGAGGCAGCAAAGAACTCTCATTAATCTCATGCTTAATGGCTTTGACCAATCACCTTGTGCCAAGTGTTTATGAGTGTTTCTTATCTTCTTACAAATACTAACAATCCCATCATTCACGTGGATAATTGCTTTGACACTGTCTTACTTCCAACGGTGGCCAGACCAGTAAATGTCATGTCCATTGCAATGATACTTGTTGCAACATATTATCACATAAGCTATCGGGAAATTAACACGAAATTATTAGAGAAATAAATGAGAAACAATAAAGGACGCCAAAGATTTACGTGGTTCAGTACCGAGTGTCGTACCTACATCCACGGAGAGAGCCGGCAGCAGATAATTCATTAATAAACGGAAAATCCAAGTTTGCAGTCGCTCACATGCTCGAATGTTTCTCACACTCAGGTTGGACTCAAATTTAAAGTGTTTGCAAAAATACTCACAACACCAATCCACGGTGTGTATATCCCCCCGTTCACGGCCAAGCAACAAGCGCCCCACTCTCTGATTCTTCCTTTCGTTCTTCATGCGGCGCTCCCCAGGAAATGCCGGTGCGGCCATTGTATTCTCTTCTCGTGCGACTACACTTTGCTGAAGGAACCCACTCCACGCTTCTCAAAGAAAGAAGCCACTGGCGGCCGTTCACACAACGAGGAACCCCTTTTGTCTTGCAGTGGCAGGGGACTTCTTTCCTCTCATTCGTCCAACCTTCGGCAAAGGTGAGTCCAACTCTTCAATTTTATTGTGCTGTCAAACTTGGATATTTATTCAATCTGGTTGGATTCCATAAACGGCTCATACTCGAGACATAATTTAATGATACCACTTGAATGTCTGCAGAAAAAAAGAAAGAGTAAGACGTGAGGTCCATGTAATCATAGTGTCCTGCTGCAGGATATGACACCTAACACTTATGACAATCTGTATAATGCAAATAAAAAAAATTCATTCCTAACATGATTGTCCATTGTTAAGCATTTTTATGCTTTTTGCTTACATTGATACTATCCAGGGCATAGGAGAACAGTATGTCAGGTTATGGAAAGCACGTCTGTTTGCAGAAGATTGAAGAATCACATTCATCATCATATTCACCGAACTATAGAGTACTTATCAGAATTCAATCCACATGGTGACTTTCATTTATGATACGAAAGAAGTCTGATGCAATTAACTAGTGAATTAACTTCTAGAAAATATCATTGGCAACCTTCTGCACACATCTGTCACATAAAAATGGAAACCTGCACATATCGCAATATAAGCGCACACATTTCAAAGTTATCATCAGGTCAGAGTGCAATCTCATATGAAGATAACTCATGAAGCTAGTGCCCAGAATCTACAGGCACTCGAAGCACTGCCTCTATTTGGTTGATGATCATTCTCTAATGTATGGTAAGTAAAACTTTAATTGCAATCTATGGACTAAGCTTAAAGTATCTCCTAGATATATATCTAATGCCTTCTTCATGTCATGACAAAGGAAGTTACCAAGCGTTCTTAAGTCTATGAAGGGCAGAAGGGATCACCTTCACATCATTATGACAGTGATGGCAATTGAAGATCTTGCTGCAACAGGGGGCTGTAATGCTGCACCTTCACTAATAACGAGGACATCTGCAGCAGAGCAACTTTGATATTAATTGAAAGTTGATGGGAATTAACTTGGAACCGATAGTGCTTAAAAATGAGTTGAGACATTACTCGTACTGCAAGTACCCTCTCTCTAGCAACCCGGTAGCATTAGCATCTCCTTCAGCTTTTTCGGCAGGCATCTGTTCCACATCCATCTGCTAAAGGACTGCTAGCTCAATGTCTTTCTGACTTCTTTATATAAGACATGCTGAAGGTTTCCCATATCAAACTGATGAAACCCCGGTTTTTAATAGCTAGCTCATCCACTTTAGTTTGACTCTGCTGAGACTACCAGCTAACTAGGCTAGCGATGAGAAACACCTGAAGAGATAAGCAAACTTATCAACATCCCATAACCTCCTAAGAATTTTACTCGGCCAATCAAGCAAGGAGACTCTGCAACATTGATTTCATCTACAAGGCTCAAGACCATTTGACATCAGCAATAAGACCATCCAATTAATGTGGAACGGCTCCAATCAGCAGTGCTCCAATTGAGGGAATCATCAAAACAAGTAGATCTAAAAGATTCCCATATGATAACATAAGTGAAGGATTGACGAACACCAGGGCATCCCGCCATGGGTGATAAGGAACCGTGTGTCATGATCACTTGATTCCTTGAAGTCTGGAACAAACCATAACTAACACGACCATGAACGAGCCGATCTCTGGTGAAAGCCAACAAAATCACACAATCCAATTGCTCTAAAACGAAGTAAGACAACAGAATATGGTGAAAGATTGCAAGAGCAAAACTTGTGCATCAAGGATTTACTACCTCCTCCCACAATTCTGCTTGAAGCTTTCTTCGAAAATTGCTAATAACTCAAGCCTCAGACATTCAACTGTGCTGACTTATGAGACTTTTCCTATTGGAAAGCTCTTCCAACAAAAAAAATACCTTCAAGTTGACTAGATGATTCCTAATGTACATCTGCAAAGGACATATGTCCTTAAGTAAGAAACTTCATGAAGAAGGTATTTATCCAGGTTAATTGACCAACTTTTTCATCTATTCCACAACACAAATCAAATTGTCTTCATGATTCTATCCAACATTTCCCATTTCATGCGGTATGAGCATATGCTTCTGCCATGTGAATGAATCATTTGGGTGGGTTAAGTTGGAGGGAGGCATGGAGAGAATGAGAGGAAGAATGTTTCTTTTTTAAGCCTAGAATTATAGTTGAAGCCCCACTAAAAGGAATCATAGCTCACATCCAAGGAATTTTGCCTACACAAACAGTTAAGGAAGCAACCACTTCATTTGTGTGTCACGAAACAAGTAAATTTTGCCATCTATTGCCATGGCGGACTTCTGCTTTAGAACAACACATTGATCTATCTCAAATCATTGCAAATGCTACTTCAGTAATCCTCTTCCAACAGCAATCATCAGCAATGGGAATCTTGTTCCATTTCATGTACACTAGCCTATATGAATCAGCCTCTATTCTGTTCCATGGTCTACCATCTTGATTAAATTTCCTTTCATCGCGCAGGGGAAAAAAAAGGCAGAGCACAAGCATAGAGATTCCAGAATTCTACTTTGAAACCAACATAATCCAGTTGAAAGTAGTAATTTGAGAAGCCAAGTGTTGGAATGTATTAGGAAATCTTCTAGAATTTCTCCCTGATTATATTACGTGATTATATTACGTGATATTATGTGATTCGTTTTTTATTCTGATTGCTGTAAATTAGATATTGATAGATATTAGAGGCAACTTAGGATCTTTATCTAAATAGGTTTCTTACCTAATTTAGGTTCTCTGTTCATGTATTTATACTTATTGTAATCACTATGAGATATAAGAAAACAGATTCTTTTCTTCATGGTATCAGAGCCCAAAGGTCCTTCATCTATTCACCTCGAGTAATTTTTTTTTTCTTTCGTTCGATCACTATGTCGGACGAATCATCAACCACCCAGTCTAACCCTCCATCACTTCTTACAAAATCCACCGAAGCTCATCCCATTTAGATCACTTCCATAAAGCTGAATGGTGATAATTTTCCGGTGGTCTCAATCCGTTCGAATGTATATACGGGGTAGAGGAAAAAGTGGCTATCTGACTGGAGATAATGCAGAACCAGCGACAGATGACCCCACTTGGGCTGTCTGGGATGCAGAGAATTCAGCAATTATGACGTGGCTGACCAACTCCATGGAAGAAGATATTGGTGCAAATTTTTTGGGCTATTATACCGCAAAGGAACTCTGGGATGTGGTGTGTGAGATGTATTCAGATTTGGGTAATCAATCTCAAATCTACGAGTTAACCTTGAAGCTGGGGAAGATGCGACAAGGAGAGGAAACTGTCACAAAATACTTTCACTCCTTGAAACGTTTGTGGCAGGAATTGGATGTATTCAATGATCATGAGTGGACGTGTATTGAAGATGGTAATCGATACAGGAAAATTGTAGAAGCAGAACGTATTTATGCTTTCCTAGCAGGGCTTAGAGATGAGTTTGATGAAGTACGGGGCAGAATACTTGGGAAGCAGCCTCTTCCACCTATTGGAGAGGTCTTCTCAGAGGTTCGGAGAGAAGAAAGTAGACGGGGAATAATGATGGGCAAGTTAGCTACCGGCGGAAAGGATGGATCATTGGAAGGTTCAGCATTAACTATATTTGAAGACAAGAAGGGCCATGTTCCTACAACAATAGTTTCCGAGGCAAATATAAGCAAGATCCCCATTAACTTGCGAAGATCAGATGGGAAATCTCGTATTTGGTGTGATTTTTGCAACAAACCCCGTCATACACGGGAGACCTGTTGGAGGATTCATGGCCGTCCAGCTTCTACAACTAGTGAAGCAAGGAGACCAACTTCATTTAGCCGTGATAATAAGTCTTCTCAGCGTATGCCTCCTACAGCTAATGAGGCCACTGCATTCTCTTTCAGCAAAGAACAACTAAACCATCTTACGCAACTACTTGCCGGGTCCGTATCGGGTAATCCCTACTGCTTTGATTGCCCACCAAGGTAGAAATCTAAATGCCCTCTCTTGTTGTTCACAATCTGTACCTTGGATCATTGATTCAGGGGCATCCGATCATATGAATAATCTTCCATATTTGTTCAAATCCTATATTCCTTGTCCCGACAACCAAAAAATTCGAATTGCCGATGAGAGTTTTTCATCTATTGTAGGCAAAGGATCAATTCCACTTTCTGATTCTATTACACTTCATAATATACTGCATGTTCCTAAGTTAGCCTGCAGCCTATTGTCTATTAGTAAACTTTCTAAAGAGTCTAACTATCGTGTTGTCTTTTTTTGCTTCCCATTGTGAGTTTCAGGATCAGATCTCTGGGAAGATGATTGGCAGTGCTAGGATGAGGGATGGTCTCTACTATTTTGAAGAGTTTGTCTTTGATAAAAAAGCTCAGGCATATGGAACTTTCAGTTCTTCCCCTGTCCAAGAAAAAATAATGGTTTGGCACCATAGTTAGGCCATCCTAACTTTGGATATTTGAAACATTTGTTTTCTCATTTGTTCAAAGATGTGGATGTTTCTTCACTACATTGTGACAATTGTCTTTTTCTAAAAGTCATCGTACTCATTATAATCCAAAAGAGTATCGTGCATCATCTCCTTTTTACTTAATCCATAGTGATGTTTGAGGTCCTTCACCCATGCCAACAAAAACCGGAAAACGATGGTTTGTCACCTTTATAGATGATCATACCCGTTTTATGTTGGTTATACCTGATGAGCACCAAGTCTGAAGTTGAGTCATTGTTCAAAATTTATTATCAAATGGTTATGATTCAATTCCGTACTACTATTAATATTCTTTGTACTGATAATGGTACTGAATATTATAACCATTTTTTGGGGAGTTTTTTGAAAGAAAAATGCATCATTCATCAATCAACTTGCCGAAGTACACCCCAACAGGATGGCATTACTGAACGCAAAAATCGCTATCTCCTTGAAGTATCGCGTGCCCCCAGTTTTTCAATGCATGTACCTAAATACTTATGGGGGAAGCTGTGCTAACAGCATCTTATCTAATTAATAGGTTGCCTACTGGGGTATTAAATTACACTACTCCCTTAAATTGTTTTAAAAAGTGTACCCCACAGCTCGTATTTTTTTCTGATATTCCTCTAAGGGTGTTTGGTTGCACTACATTTGTCCATCTCCCAATTCAGTGTCGATCTAAATTAGATCCTCGGGCTGAAAAGTGTGTGTTTATAGGGTATGCACCTAATTAAAGAGGTTACAAGTGTTACAATCCACATACTGGTAAAACTCATGTCACTATGGATGTAACATTTATCGAGTCACAACCGTTTTTTTCTAACAAATCTTTTCAGGGGGAGAATGACGAAGTTAGTGAAGAGATTAACTCTCCTGTCCTTCCTAATCCTTTGTTTGAATCTTCGAAAACACCTCTGCCAAATCTTGATGTGTCAAGGATAGGGGAGAAAAGTTCAAGATCACAATGTGATCAACAAGCCCGAGCTTCAGGTTTATACTAGAAGGAAAACTCTTCAAAATGTTGCAGATCAGAACTTTGTCCTGGAGCCTCATCCGTCTACAACCCCGAGAGATGATCTCTTGCCTTCGTCATCGGGTGATCCTAGTAGTACTCTTTTTCCCTCCATTCCTATCTTAAATTCTGATACTAATGCTTCTAATCTTGATATGCCTATAGCTCTTAGAAAAGGAGTTAGATCATGTACTAAGCATCTTATATCAAAACATGTGTCATTCCAAAAGTTATCTCATCATCATAGAGCATTTGTGTCAAATCTGTCTCACATATCTATTCCTAGAAATATCCATGAAGCTTTGAAGGATCCAAAGTGGAAGATGGCTGTTGAGGATGAAATGCTTGCACTTAAGAAGAATGGCACATGGGAGTTGGTTGATGCACCAGAAGAAAAAAAGATTGTTGGCTGTAAATGGGTATTTACTGTAAAATGTAAACCCGATGGGAGTGTTGAGCGGTATAAAGCAAGGTTAGTGGCAAAGGGGTTCACTCAGACTTATGGAGTAGACTATCAGGAGACTTTTGCCCCAGTTGCCAAGATAAATTCTGTTCGAATTTTACGATCTTTGGCTGCTACATTTGATTGGCCCTTACATCGGTTAGACGTGAAGAATGCATTCTTGAATGGTGACTTGGAGGAAGAAGTGTTTATGAGTTTACCACTAGGTTTTGCAGAAACTGAAGGCAAAGTTTGCAGATTAAAAAAGTCGTTGTATGGACTTAAACAATCTCCAAGAGCGTGGTTTGAACAATTCGGGAAGGTGGTTAAAATATTTGGCTATCACCAAAGTCAAGGAGACCACACTCTATTCTATAAACACTCAAAGGAAGGTAAGCGTGCAATTCTAATCGTCTATGTTGATGATATAATATTAAGCGGTGATGACAAAGTTGAGTTGAAAAGCTTGCAAGGGAAGTTGGCTGAGGAGTTTGAAGTTAAGGATTTGGGTGCCTTGAAATATTTTCTTGGAATAGAATTTGCGAGATCCAAAAAGGGCATTTTTATAAACCAACGCAAATATGTTCTTGATCTGCTTAAAGAGACAGGTCTATTAGGATGTAAAGCGGCATAGACCCCCGTGGAACCAAATATGAAGCTTGAACTTGCCAAGGCTGAAGAAGTAATAGACCGAGAAAGGTATCAAAGGCTTGTTGGTCGACTTATTTACTTATCTCATACTCGACCTGATATATCGTTTGCTGTAAGTATGGTGAGTCAGTTCATGCACTCACCAGGGCCAAGGCATTTTGAAGCGGTATATAGAATTTTACGCTACTTGAAGGGAAGTCCTGGTAAGGGTCTAATGTTTGAAAAACATGGACATTTGGAAATTGAGGTGTTCACTGATGCAGATTGGGCTGGAAGCAATATGGATAGGAGATCTACTTCAGGCTACTGCACGTTTGTTGGTGGTAATTTAGTCACTTGGAAGAGTAAAAAGCAGAGTGTGGTGGCAAGAAGTAGTGCTGAAGCTGAATTTCGATCAGTAGCACATGGTGTATGCGAAGTTATGTGGATTAAAGGTATCTTAGATGAACTACAAATTCCAAGTTCCATACCAATGAAAGTATATTGCGACAATAAGGCAGCAATCGCAATTGCTCATAATCCTGTGTTACATGAACGGACAAAGCATGTGGAAGTTGATAAACACTTCATCAAAGAAAAACATAAACTTGATAGCGGACTAATTTGTATGCCGTATATTTCAAGTGATGATCAGACTGCTGACATTCTGACCAAGGGATTACATAGAAGGCAATTCATTTGTCTAGTTAACAAGCTGTCTATGGAAGACATCTTCAAGCCAGCTCGAGGGGGAGTGTTGGAATGTATTAGGAAATCTTCTAGAATTTCTCCCTGATTATATTACGTGATTATATTACGTGATATTATGTGATTTGTTTTTTTATTCTGATTACTGTAAATTAGATATTGATAGATATTAGAGGCAACTTAGGATCTTTATCTAAATAGGTTTCTTACCTAATTTAGGTTCTCTGTTCATGTATTTATACTCATTGTAATCACTCTATGAGATATAAGAAAACAAATTCTTTTCTTCACCAAGTCGTCTAGTAAGTCTATCAGAGACTGCAGTGACGGGACAATGGCAAATGCTATTCTTAAGTAGACTACAAATGTTCAGGAAAAAAGGACTGTATGGGCAGTTCTATCCTTGGATAGACTCCAATGGTTCCTTGCTTCTTTGATATTCTCTTAACAGACAAATTGCAGATGAATATAAGAGAGAAGACCTAAGAAGCCAAGAAGGAGAAAGAGAACAACATTATCTAAAGATTTGCATTCTGCTTTGTTCCTAACTATACGCTCTTGCCCAAAGTGTTTCATTAAGTTTTGTATTCATGCTATTTGAGTAATTGTGTTCTAGATTAAATGTAGAAGGGTAAGAATAGCAGTTGGGTCTTGATAGTGTGATCTATCTTATAATAGGACTAGTGTTTGCCTATTGTAATTGTCTGAGTAGCTTACACATGCAATCCAGCCCAACTTGTGGCTATTAGTCTAAAAAGTGAACGTAAGCTTGGAGATAAAGCCAAATCACTATATATCATTATGCGTTACTGTTTTACTCTCTCTAACTCTCACAAACACACAAATCAATCACAAACTTTGAAACATCATCTTGACCCGATCTTAACTTAGCATTAGCTAATTTCTGTGAAAATTTGTCAAGTTTTCTTAAAAAACTTATTCACCCCCTCTAGGTTGTATTATTAGCACCCAACAAAATTAGTTGCTTTGGAGCAACAAAAAGCTACTAAAAAAGTCTTGAAACTAGCTAAATATAACAGAAAATGTTCTTTTCATATATTTTTCTCTTGTGAAGTAAATAAAACATATTTTTCATATTCTTCCTTTTTGAAACTTTTGGTGTTTCGAAGACAAAAAGAGTAACTCTCCAATCAGATGATTCAACTGGAAAAGCAACTTGATGCAAAAACAAACCTTGAAATTGGAAATTGAACAGTTGAGAAGATCATTAAATGTCATGAATCACATGAAAGACGAGGATGATACTGAAATTTTGAAAATAATTATTTTGCTAGCGGATATGAGGGGAAAAGAGGGGAACCTTGAGGATGTAGAAGTGCTGAATCGAGCTATCATAGTAAAGGCACATAATCGCAATAATGAGCTTCAAGAAGCTCGCAGAAAATTGATCAATGTAGGTTTGCTTTTTCTCTTCCTTTTTTTTTTATAGTGAGATTTTTAAATTTTTTTGCAGGGAATCATGTTCACTCGTATCATTTGTCATCTTTTTTCGTTTTTGGTCTACTATCTTCGGTTACTTCACTCAATACATGTTTCTTTTGCAGGTGTACATCACTAATTGACTTATCTAAGGTGCCAATTAACTTACTTTGCAAGTATCAAAAGACATATATAATGATTTCAAAGTCAATGGCAACGTTCAAGGTCGACTGGAAAGACTCCAATCCTACAGCGAAGCTGCACCTAAACAAGCACGTATTTGCTTGCGCCATAGTGGCCTCCGTGAACCCCCTTTTGATTGGGGGATTGACCATAACCGAGCAAAAGGGAGCTCACAGAGGCCACAACAACGCAGGCGCAGCTTTACTGGAGGATGGAAGTCCTCGATCAACTTAGGTTAGATATTTCCATCGACTTTAAAAATCACTAGATTTGTCTTCTAAGACTTGCAAAGTAAGTCAATTAACACCTTGGGCAAGTTAATCGGTGGTGTACATTAGTTACAAGAGAAACTCATGTTGAGTGAAATAACTGAAGACAACATCCTCAACCATATGAAATTCAATTTAAGTCTATTACTGAAGCTCAATAGTCCTTAACAATTAATTGGGAACTCTACTTCTTTATTATTATTTCATATCTTTATGTGCACGGAACTTCTGGCCTTTCTTTGTGTTTTTTATTTAGTCCCTTCATCCCTAAACAAATTAATCCTCTCTTCATTATTCTTTTACCCAGAACGCTTTTCACTCTCAAGTTCAGGAAGCTCCTCTCCATTAATCTTTTCTCTCATTCTCGCTCAACTCACTCACCATTCTTCAAGCAATTCACTCATATCTGCACCCTTAAACCCATGAATTTGGAGGCAAGTGTCGTGTGCACACAAAGAAAAGAGATACACCCAGAACACATGGAGAAAGAGAGAGAACGCATGTATCTGCATATATTGAAAATACATTCACTCAAACGACACTTACACAGAAGACACACTCAGCAAAGACAATTTGTGATCTAACATGTCATCACACACACATACGCGGGAGATATCTAATTGACTCTCACACACGATAATATAATTCTTCAATTTCAGTATATGCCTAATGAATTCTCCAGCAATAACCACCAAACTTTCTCAAATTACTACACTGACATTACCGAATTATTCTAGAGAATCGAGAGCTCAACACGTGCAAACATGGGAGGCTTATTAGAGTCGAGATTCTTGGAATTAACTAACAAGTGAATTCATCTAGCCTATGCAACTAGAACAGTGGATGAATAAAACAGATGAGGTGATCATGGTCAGACCGGAGGTTACGTCTATTAGTAACGCAGTTCAGACATTTCAACGAATAATTAGTAAGCATCAAGTCAGAGAACAACACAATGACAAGTTGGTGGAAATCAAGACACGTTCAACATGAAACCATCACGGTAGACTTGAGATCACGGATATAAGCTCTGACGTGTATGATTTTAAAGCTAGGAAGAACTAGATTCTCATCCTCTGTTTTCATTTTCATACATCTAAACCAGAAGATACTCAGTTAGATCTAGCGAAAGTTAATTACCTGCAGCAACGGCTGGTGGCTTTGAACAAACAATCACCGAGGCGCTCTAGAAGGCTTGAATTTGCGAAGGAGTCAATGGCAGCAACTGGTCGAACTCTTCAATCAACAATGGCACTCCAAAAACAGGGACAAGCAGGAAAATTCCAGAGCAGCTTGGCGATGACGAACAGCTGCTGTAGGCAGGGTTACGACATCCTGAAATGGTGGACCATGAATGCTGACGTCAATTAACCGTGAAGAAACTCCTGGAAAGCGATGGGATCAAAGTGCGTTTAAACTACCGTTAGACCCTCAATCAGTATGGTTTTTCCCCCTCAAAACTCGGTCACATAGCTAGGACTCGACCCACCAGAGCAAAGCAGAGATGCAATAATTACCTTGGAGATGCAGTAGATGGTCACGAACAACGATCGAACGGAGAACTCAAAAGTCCCGGGAGCATCTCCACCGCTGGTCTGGGCCGCGGGGGGGAACAAATCTCGACCGAGATCTGAGCTTTCCGGACTACCCTCTGGCGGAACAGGGGCGAACAGAGAGGTGGTGGAGGTCTGCAAAATCTAAAACAAAACCCGTGAGAGCTTTCTAGGGACTCATTGCAACTCCAAAACTGATGCTCTGTCTTCTTGCTCTGGTGTTCTCTCGGCTGTGAATCGTATCCCCCCCAAACGAATGCCCCCAAAAAGTCTCGGTCAGTTAAGATGAGAGCGCTTCTCTCGGTCGCCATCTCTACGCACGCCTCTCGGATTGGCTTTGTTCTGGAAGAAGAAGAGTCATTACGGGGCGTCGGTCAGATGAGAGCGATTCTCTCGGTTCTTTTGGGGTTTTCTGTAAATTTCAAATTTTTATAATGCACTGTTTACATCGTACTAATTAAATATTAAATCTTACATTGCCCTACTAATTAAAGAAAAAAGGAGAGGAGAAAAAGCTTCTTTTTTTTTTTTTTAGAAAAGAGAAATAGTAGTCTTACTCACCAAAAAGCTTCCAAGAATAATACTTTTATTTACTCGATTTGATAATATAAGTCTTATTTGAGGTGCGATTGCTTGTGTAGTATAAAAACAAATAGGTTACGATATTGATAAGGAACAGAGAATATGCCATGTGAAATACTATAATGGAATTATGAACATTAATTCCATTTTTATTTTTTGGCAAGAGAAGAATGTGTTTTGAATGCAATGTCTTCGAGCACCAAAGCCTATATGTGTTTAGTTTGATTATATGTTATCAAAAATAGAAGAAAAAAATAACCAAGCTTATATCATCAAATTGAGTAAATGAAAGTATTATTCCTCGAAGCTTTCTCGATGAATAAAACTTTTATTTCTCTTTCCATTAAGAAAAAAAAATCCTTTTTTTTTTCTAGTTGATTCATTTGAGCGTACTAATACACTATATCTATAATCAGTAGAAAGGCTTCTTCTAGTACTAATAGTAAAATTAAAAATCATTTAAACAATTGATGATTGGAATTAGATTGTTGGTACAATATGCCGGACTTGTGTACAATGTATACGTGGAAAGTGAAAGCTATTTCAACAATGGAATTTCTTTTGCAAGATTATTTATAACTTATTAGATAAAAAGGATTAGAACTTTATAATTGAAATACATGGAAAGCAAAGTGAAATCATTAATTAGGCATTTTTCCATTGATAGGAATATTCACAAAATGATTATTTGAAGATATTTTGGGAAAGAAAACGATTGTAATTCCTAAAATGCGTAGATACTAATTTTTAGCGAGCTAAAGAATTTCATAAATCAACAATTACAATAACTTTTTTTCTCCTAACTGGACAAGGTATATAGATATTATGTTATTAGTAATAGTGTCAAAGTGCTGGGCCTACTTTAAAGAGTTTTAGATATCAACAATTGATAGAGACGCCCCATTATAGTTAATTTATCAAAAAGCCCGTTTATTAATATATTTATGCCAACATGTATCTTCTTTCTGATTTGTCTTTCAATTAAGGAGAAGATTGTAGCTTCCCGAAATTGATGTTGCACTCCAAGCATGACGACATTGCTGCCTCGACTGTAGACACCCTCACTCACAAATTCCCGTGACGCTAGCTCCTCATGCCAAATCCAAATGCGTTAGACCAAATGACCCAATTCAAGGGTAGCCTAAATTTGGTGGGGTCATGTTTGATTTTGAGCTGCTCCATCGTAATTGAAAGAAAAAAGGGTTTAGTAAGCATTTCTCCTACTCGAGGAATTTCTCTCTAATAGTTAGCAACGTTACATAATCATGGCCAACAAGCATGGCCACTTCCACCAAACCCCTGCGAACCTTTGGGGTAGCATATGTTAGTCCCCAAATTTTCTACTATTATCTAAAACCCTCTTAACTTTCATTTTGATTGAACTGTAAAGGCTCCGTTATTTTTTTCGTTAACCTATTCAATGCACGTGACTTTCAAAAGATGGGAGTATTTTTTTTCTTCTCTTTTTTAAAAAAGAAAATCTCTTGTTTACTCTTATTTGATATAAACTAAATGAAAAATATATAAAATTAAAGAAAAATAAATTACAAATAATACTAATAATCAAAAAATAAATATCTATAAGTTGCGTCTAATTGTCCAAAATTCAATTGGAATAAGATTGGATAAAGGGAATTTGAAATCCTCCAAATATCCTTGGATTGTAAAGATATCCCATTATATGTTTTTTGCTACCTAAGATAGAATTTGAAATATTTAAAAAAATTGAAGATATTTGAAAATCTACAACCTAATAGGATTGATATTCTTTGAAAATCCTTAGCGTTTGAAAATCATTGAAATTCCCATCTCCCTAGGGCTTCAAACCTTTCTGATCACGTGGTTAGTTGGAAATTCGATCTCGATGCATGACGGCTCCCAATCGACATGAGGACACGTAATTTTTGGAAAAGCCTCATGGATAACGAGAGGCACTTCTTGTGGGTTGTACAACCGGACTTCATCACGGGAGAAGGCCCGCGAGAGGAGATTCCACATCATGGTGCCATTGTGGCATTCTTGATACACATCAATTGGAACTCCATGCTTGAGAGAAAGGTCCCCATGAAGCCAATGGTGTGTTGGCCGTTCTTGGTCGACCAACTAGTGAACAGGCGGCTTGTGAGTCACACTTGAAAGGTTGAGCTTGACATGAAGGACGTATGGAATTGGGATGGAAAGGATGATCTATGCAAACCTAGGATAACATTGTCTTGAGACCCCTTTCACCCTCGCTCGCAGAACATAATTGTCGCTTGGTGGTGACGACCGACCTAGTGAGGTGACAATGATCACACTGTGGTTGGAAGTGATGATGATAAGCTATCTTGGTGGTGTCCTTGTGCAATGCTGCCAACAAAGCAATATATGATGCGTCACTCTATTAGTGATTTTTAAAAGAAAAATTATATCTAATTCGGGTTTATCTCATCCCCTAGACTAGATTTCTAACTCAACATTTTATTGGAATGTATCCAAGTTTATCCAATTCGGAAAACGTCACCAAAATATTTTACTTCTACAAATAAGAGATGTCATAAGAATAAGATTTGGTTACGCTAAATAAATCTAATGCTTTTTCTGTACATTTTCTTTCAAAAAGATGATGTGCAATCTCTTTGATAATTTTGATCCTAAACCACTAACATATGAGACAACAATGAATCGAAATCTAACTTGTCATCAGGATCTCTAACCACTACTCGTGCTAACGTCCTTTTACATTAGAAAATAACAGAATGCCCTGAGGAATAGTTCGCTTAAATAGGCTACTTTAAAGCAACGAAAAGTCACTAAAAAAGTCTTGAAACTGGCTGAATGACAGAAGATGTTCTCCTCATATATTTTTCTCTTGTGAAGTTAATACATATCTTTTCATATTCTTCCTTTTTAAAACTTATGGTGTTCAGAGGCAAAAAGAGTAACTCTCCCATCAAATAATTCTACCGTAAAAAACAACTTGATGCACAAACAAGCCTTGAAATTGGAAATCGAACAATTGAGAGGATCATTAAATGTCACAAAGCACATGAAAGATGTGGATGATACTTCAATTTTGAAAATAGTTATTTGCTAGCAAATATGAGGTAACAAAGAGGGAAATCTTAAGGATGTAGAAGCACTAAATCGAGCTATCAAAGTAAAGGAGCGTAATGACAATAATGAGCTTAAGAAGGTCGCAAAAAATTGATCAATGTAAGTTTGCTTTTCTCTTCCTTTTTTATAGCTAGATTTTCAATTTGTTTTCGTAGGGAATCATGTTCTCTCATATCATTTGTCATATTTTTACCTTTTTGGTATGCAATATTTGGTTACTTTACTCAACACAAGTTTTTCTTGCAACCATACATCAACGATTGACTTACCTAAGGTGCCAATTGACTTACTTTACAAGTATTAAAAGACATACACGGTGATTTTAAAGTCGATGGCAACATCCAACCGGAGTCGATTGAGCCCTCGAATCCTCCGGTCAAGCCACACCCGAACAAGTTTGCATTTGCTTGCGCCATCGTGCCCCCATGACCCCCCTTTTGCTCGGTGGACTGACCATAATCGAGCAAAAGGGAGCTCGTGAAGGCCACAATAGAGCAGGCGATGACATACTTCTTCAGACGCCACTTCACCGGAGGATGGAAGTCCTCAATCAACTAGGGTTGGACATTTGCCATCAACTTTAAAAAATCACAAAATATGTCTTCCAAGACTTGCAATGTAAATTTATTGGCAATTGAGGCGTGTCAATCAGTGGTACAGCTGCAAGAGAAACTCGTGTTCAGTGAAGTAACAAAAGACAACATCTTAAACTACATGAAATTCGATTTGACCCTAGCACTGAAGCTCATTATGGAGACCATACCAATGAATTGGGAACTCTACTTCTTTATTATTATTTCATATTTTTATGTGCAAGAAACTTCTGTCCTTTTTGTGAAGAGGCTTCTGGGAACTTCACGGATTGAGAGAGGATTTTCTCTCCGTTCTGGTTTGAATGGCCTCGGTTCAGTTGCAGCTGAGCCTGAGACCGCCACCGCCAACGGACAATTGGCAGTAGCCACGGCCTGAGGACGTCAGAGAAGGTAAGGAATCCGAAAGCGAGGACATACAGAGGCAACATCGAAGCACAAGTTCAGATCCATACAATCCTGACGGCATCAAAGTGCGTTTAGACTAACGTTAGATCCCAAATCGGCATCGTTTATTCTTCTCCGACTTCGGTCAAATAACTCGGGCTTGACCTACCAGAGCAGAGATGTAATAATTACCTTCGAGATGCAGTAGATGGTCATGAACAACGGTCGAACGAAGAACTCAAAGTCCCGGAAGCATCTCCGCCGGTGGTCGGCGACCCGGAAGGGAAGAAATCTCGAGCGAGACTACCGTGTTGCGGCGAAAGATAGGTGATGGAGGTCTGCAAAATCTAAAACGAACCAGGGAGAGCTTTCTAGGAACTCTTCTTGCTCTGGCGTTCTCTCGGCTGTGAATCGAATTTCCCCCAAACGAATGCCCCCCAAAAAGTCTCGGTCAGTTAAGAGGAGAGCGCTTTTCTCGGTCGCCAACTCTACGCACGCCTATCGCTATCGGTTTGGCTTAGTCTGGAAGAAGAGTCTTACGGGGCCTCTGTTAGATGAGAGCGCTTATCTCGGTTCTTTAGGGGTTATCTGTAAATTTCAAAATTTTATAAAGCACTGTTGTCGTGATTAAATTTTAAAATTGAGAAAAACACGCGTACTTTTATTTATTCAATTGGATAGTATAAGCTTAGTAATTTTGAAATTTTACATCGTACTGATTAAATATTAAATCTTACATTGGCCTACTAATTAAAGAAAAAAAGAAGAGGAGGAAAAGCTTCTTTTTTTTTTTTTTTAAGAAAAGAGAAATAGTAGGTTTACTTACCGGAAAGCTTCGAAGAATAATACTTTTATTTACTCAGTTTGATAGTATAAGCCTTATTTGAGGTGCGATTGCTTGTGTAGTATAAAAACAGATAAGTTGCAATATGGATGATGAATAAAGAATATCTTGTGTGAAGTACCACAATGGAATTATGAATGTAATTCCATTTTTATTTTTGGCAAGAGAAGACTGCTGGATCATTGTTGTCTCGAATGCAATATCTTCGAGCACCAAAAACTTATCTGTTTGGTTTAATTAAATATTATCAAAAGTAGAGAAAAAAAATAAACCAAGCGTATATCATCGAATTGAGTAAATGAAAGTATTATTCCTCAAAGCTTTTTTGGTGAATAAAACTAGTATTTCTCTTTTCTTTAAGAAAAACAGAAAGAAAGCTTTTCTCCTCTTTTTTTTTTTTTTTTTTTTATTTATTTATTTATAATTCTAGTCGATACATTTCAGCATACTAATGCATAATCTTTGTAATCAGTAATAAGGCTTCTTCCTTCTAGTACTAATAGTAAAATTCCCTTACTAATAATTATTTAAATAATTGATGATCGGAAATAGATTATTGGTACAATATGCCGGACTTGTGTACAATGTATATGTGGAAAGTGAAAACTATTTCAATGATGGAATTTCTTTTGCAAGATTATTTATAATTTATTAGATAAAAAGGATTAAAACTTTAGAATTGAAATACGTGGAAGGCAAAGTGAAATCATTAATTTAGGCAATTTCCCATTGATAGGAATATTCACAAAATAATTATTTGAAGATATTTTGGGAAAGAAAACGATTGTAATTCCTAAAAGGCGTAGATACTAATTTTTAGTGAGCTAAAGAGTTTCAAATATCAGCAATTACTGTAACTTTTTTTCTCCTAAACTAGACAAGGCATATAGATATTATGTTATTAGTACCAAAGTGCTGGGCCTACTTTAAAAGAGTTTGCTAGCTTTTAATGAAAATATCCACCCTGATGTAAATAAATAAGAAATTAAGAAAATTCCAAATGTCTTCATTTGGAATTTTCAAATAAGAATATAAAGTGGACATTGTCGCATATAAAGACTTGAAGTGTTATCATTTTCTTAAATAAAAACTTGAAATAATCATATCGGTTAGTCTCAAATAAGGACTCAAACTCACTATATGGTGAATGACAATTTTTGTCTTTTAAATATTTTCCTTTTCTCTTTTGTTTTTCTTTTTTTTTTCCAAACTCAAAAAATTAATTGAAAAAAAAAAGAACACACACAAGAGGGAGGGCTCCCTCCTATCCATGGCCATTGACACATAATCGGTGGGGCGTGTGGCAATGGCCGATGAGGTCATCAACCCCCAGGCACCACCACCGCCCCACTAGTGAAGGGGCGGCGGCCACAAGTGGGAGGGCCCTCCCACCTGCTTTTTTAAAAAAAAATAATTTTAGTCTAATTTAAATTTAATTTTAAATTGTATTTTGACAAAACACTCTTGATCAGTTGAATTTTTTATCGGTTGAAGAAAAAAACAAAACTAGGCCCTTATTTGGAACAACCGTAACTACTTCAGGTATTTATTTGAGATTGATATAGCAACTTCAAGCCTTTATTTAAAACAAAGTTTACTTTAAACCATTATTTGAGAAAATTATGGCATTTGGGCCTTGTTTGGAAGTTTTCCTAAGAAATTTTAAGAAATATAATAAACAACAACTAAATAAAGAGGAAAAGGCCTCGATAACATAAAGATCATGTGACAAAATTTGCTTAAATTGTTATGTATATTTCGAGGGTTAATTAATGTAAAGTTTATTGATTAACAAAAAATTTCATATGGAGAATAATCAATCCCTTAACACATATATGATAGGCATCATGAACTAAAAAGCGCCTTCGCATCTATAGTTATCCAAAACTTTCAAAAATCGTTTTGGTTATTAGATAAGTTTGCAGATTAGCACCTTCTTGGATGCAAAGGCAGATATAACTTACTGTAATTTCGGTTCATGCATCATTTTTTTTCCCTTGCAGAACTAATCTTTTAGTTGTGCAAACCCAAAAAAAATATCTTAGGCCCGAATCATATCATATAACGAAATTATCTTAGATAAATTTGCAGAACTAATTTTTTAAGCCCGAATCATATCATATAACAAGGTACTCCTTTCTTTATGGAAGCTACTCTTACCTATGTCATCTTAAATAGGAACCTTGGACTATTTTGCTGGTCCTACATATTTACTTTCTTTAGTTTGGTCTCTATTATATGTGTTTTCTTAATCTTTAGAATCTGGGATATGAACAGGACGTACATATGGTTGGGCCGCATGCGCGGAGGGGGGTAGTTCGCAATCGAGTTTGTCCAAAATCCAATTATGAAACTAATTAAATTATGGTTCGTATTTCATTAACTGAGAGAAAATTATGCAAAATCCCCCTGAACTGTAAGGGGAGTAATGCCCTCATATTTTTGACTAGTACATAGTATCAAAAAAATTGAAAAAAAAAGTCCTATGCTTGTTGTATGGTGATAAATTCAGTCTTAAACATTTCGATTATGTTAATTTAAATGTAGTCTTTTAAATGATTTGCTAAACTAGTCTCAACCTTTTAACAAATTTCCAAATTAGTCATTTCGGCTAATTTTGACCAGACATCGCAAATGTGGCAACCCAATCAACGCTGGCCTTTTTTTACACATGGCCAGCAGGGCCAGCCACTGGCCAAGAGCCAGCTGTCTACATTGGCCACTGAGCAAAGGCCAGCAGGGTTGCTTGTTGCCGGCGAGGACTTCGCAACCCTTGCACAGGCCATCACTGATCCTAGTGAGAGTGTCACGGCTCTTGCCTAGGTCATTGTCGACCCTATCGAGGGCTAGGGCAAGAGTTTGCGATGCCCTTGCCAAACCAAGCAAGTGTCGTGATGCCCTTGATAGATCCGGTGAAGTGAGGGTATTGTGGCCCTTGCCGAAGTCCTCATTGCCACAGCGATGGCTTGTGAGTCTAACGGGAGGTGAAATTTGTTAGCTTGTGATCTCCGATAACTTCTGTTAGATTCAAATTCTCCGGTGTTCAAGGTTGTGAAAGCCAACTTGTGTTTGGATATTACAACTTTTTGAGATTAAACCGTTCTAAGAGGTTGTGTTTGGAGTCGATACTGAGGGAGAATTGTTTGCTAGTTGAGAAACTCTCTCCTTCTGAATGCACTTACAGTGCGCTTCAAAATGGAGACGTCCCGTTACTGGCACCAGCTGTTTTGGACTCTTCGCGAGAGGTATTATTCTCTTTACCATTTTCTTCTCAGAACGTGCAATTTCTCTGTTCAGGAGTTAGGGTTGTGGAGCAATATGTGCATGATTTTCTGTTGTTTTTGGTATCTCAACATTTACAATTCTTCCATGAACCAATTTCTTAAACTCCCCCCCCACCCTTCCCTCTTCTCTGTTGGCATGCGCACGTGCCCACGCACACACTTTTACTTTGTGCTTAGTAATGTGGTTGTTACTTGTGTAAAACCAGTATTAATTGTCCTAAGCTTAACTGATCAGGGTCTACAGAAGCTGACCGGTGAAGCAATGCGGCCCTCGGATGTATCTAGAGATAATGACGACATTAATGGGGGAAATTCTTCAGGTTCTGATGCAGAGTACATGAAGCTTCTTCCGCTTGCTCTGTCCTTTTCCGCTGCTCCTACTTTCTTTCTGACATTGCACCTGAAGCTTTTTATGAAACATAGTGTCTCCAAAATTAGTTTTGTTGAGCTTAATCAGGAGAAGAGCACTGAAACTGCAAGCATTTTGGCTCAATCTAACATCGCCATAGATGACTGCTCAAAGAATGATGTGGGATTCCATACTAGCCAAGAAGCTCCATCAAGAGAAAGTCCTTGTGATAGGTACTTGCATTGTGCTAAAGATGATCAAGCTGTTCAACTAGTTGTTTGCGGGGGTGCAGATTTGGGGACCCCTGCGGATAACCAAAGCAGTGATCTTCCTGCTGGCAGGATTCACAGTGGTACTGCTGTAGTTGGTGATGAGGTTGGCCAGGTGCAGGAAGGGCAAGGAAACTACGCAGCATCAGCGAAAACGTCAAGGCCTCCGCTTGAACGGGAGAGGATCACAAATGGTGCTTGTCCTTCTTTGAATGGTATTAAGATAGATATTCCCCATTATAATGAAGGTGATAAGCCTCCCGATGATGGATCGCTGCGTGGTTTGCCGCCTACTGGTATCGCTTGCGATATGAATGGCAGCCTCGTTCCCAGTCCAAATCCCACCACACCAAGAAGCGTATGGCATCGCAGTAATAGTAGTTCATTTTAGGGACACTTCTCATGTGGTTGGTCAGATGCAAAATCTGACGGTTCCCTGAATAGTTCTGGCAATGGACCGAAGAAACCACGGACACATGTTACTTACTCATCCTTCTGTAGCTTCAGGTTCAAGCTCAAAGCCACTGCAGAGAACAATTCCTCACAAAAGAATCAGGAAACCCATTGAAAAGAGGGCCTCAGATGTCGCCCGAGTTCCTCAAAGAAAATGGGAGTTGTTATCTTGTCATGCGAACTTGTTAGTTACAGTGGGGGACAAGGGATGGAGAGAGAGTGGGGCAGAGGTGGTACTTGAACTTGTTGAGAATGAGTGGAACCTTTCAGGAACCACAAAATATTCTCATAAAGCACATCAGTTTCTGCAGCCTGGGTCCACTAACAGGTATACACATGCTATGATGTCGCGAGAAGGGAAAGAGCGAATTTTCAGACAGAAGCCAATGGGCTCTTTTCAAGGAGATGCATGAAGAGTGTTGCAACCGAAACTTCCGTGCTGCATCAGTCAAGAACATTCCGATTCCTGGTGTCCGTGTGGTAGAAGATTATGATGATAATGGAATGGAGCTGTCATTTCGCAGTTCTGCTATCTACTTCCAGCGGGTTGAAACAGATATTGAAATGGCCTTGAATCCATCTCGTGTCCTATATGACATGGATAGCGATGATGAGCGGTGGATTTCATCTAATCAATGTTTGAGAAGAAAGCTCATGCTTTACAGCGTGACCATTTCACATCCGAGGAAATGGACGATTTGAAGTTAGGTGCAGGACCAGTTGTAAGAGGTATTTATGAACACTGGCGGCAGAAGAGGCAAAAGAAGGGAATGCCATTGATTCGACTTCTTCAGGTGCCTTTTAAAATCCTTTTTATTGTCGTTTATTGATTTTGTCCAGATACACATTTATGTGAGTTGCTGCAATTAATTTGGCTTTCCATTGGGAACAATTTCTGTCACTCAGTTTTCCAGATGAACGTTTCCATGTTGAGATGCTCGTTTTGTTTTAATTTGGGGTGTACTTTGTTTGAGTGAATTGCAAAGGATTGTCAGGGGACCTGTTGGTATGTGATTGCTTTGTTCCTCTCTTCCATGCCCGTTTCGTTTTTATCTTTTCCTGGAGTTGTGCTTTGGAATTTCGTCTGATATGGGGCTGATACGGTATTGTCAACTTCTTAAGCCTTCATGCATGATGGTAATGCTTAGTTTTTTCAATTAATAGGGCATTGAGCATGAATAAAGAAACAAATAGCCTTTGAAATTAGCTCTTAATTAGTTCAGTTATTGATTAGTTGGTTAGACGTATTATTAAAAATCAGATGCTAATTTGTACGTCTCTTTTTTGTTGGTTAGCGAAACACTTTAGGGTTATTTTTTCTTGGATCCAGAATTTTGACGTCATTATTTTTTTGTTCCTGTCAGGGAGGAGATTGAACGGACCTAGTTTTGGAGATGATAGAGCCATGTATTTGGGACATAACTACGGACATGTTTACAAGTCTCAAATGGCAGACATCTCCATTGGGATAACCTCCACGAGATGTCCCTGGCCAGGGATATTTTCCAATTGGCAATGATGGATTCAATCGAAATTATCCTCCGAGACTACAGAGAGGCCACAGAGACTTTTGCAAAGCAAATGTAGCAGTTCACAGAGCTGTGGTTGCTCTCATGACTGCTGAAGCGATGAAAGCGTCTTCGGAGGATAGGAAGGATGGTGGGCAGGTTATCTGAAGATTATCAGTGAACAAATTGGTATAGTTCTCAATTTGACCCCAACGAATGTGCAGATGGCATGAAAATATTTCTCTTGAGGCGGGAGCTGGTCCAAGATTTATCAGATGCTGGTGCACCTTTCATCATGCACAGTTTTTGAAGGAAAAGTTTATGGAGAGGGTATTCATAGAGATATATTTGGTTGTCACATTTAATTGTCGATATTTTGGCAGTTTTCTAGGCCATCCTTGCAATACCTTGGTGATTCCAGTAGTCTCTTACACCAGCAGCAAGTGTATGCCTCATTAGTGCTGCTCGTCGTGTTTATTTTGCAAGAGCATTGTATAGAATCTTTTGCTACCATTCTCTGTACAGTCAGCCCACCCCCTCTATCAAATAAGAAAGAAAAAAGGAAATGAAGAGAGATTGACCAAACGTAATTGGTTTTGGCAAGAATCTGGTTGATGCTCTGAGTCTGTTCTCCTTAGATATCCTTGTCATCATCTGTGGCTTCGAATAGCAGAATGACAAATCGCCATGCGATACCTTTTTATCTTCTCTTGTACATAGGGCGATGCGTCTCTGAAGCATATGGCCTCTTTTTCGCTTCTTCAGCAATTTCTGCATTTGATCTGTGGCATTTAGATTATGTATTAAGCCTATGCTGTTCATCATCTTCTAGCACAAGCAGAGAACTGAGTTCCCTTTTAGATTGGTTGAAAGTTGTAACTTACGCGAAGGGATGAAACGTGGAACCTGACGAAGCACTGGTATCCGCAGCGGGGCGGCTTAGACTGTAAGATGATGAGCCCTTCATTGCGTCCTCTCTTCGTTAACTACGTGCCCCCTCTGTTGTCTCTCTTCTGCCGCACGCTCTCTCTCGTCCTGCTCGGCGTCTTCTCCCTTTCTCTCTTTCTTTTCTTTTAATAATATCCCAGGTACCTCACCTCCCCCCACCCAACTCTTCCTCTTTGTCTCGCAAGAAGCAAACGACAACCGCTGCCACCGTGATCCTTCGCAAGCCGCGAAGAAGAGGCACTTCTTTTATAAAAGAAGAAAAGTTCAAAGGGTCGGTTTGGAGTGTTTGAGGCACGTTTGGCTTCTATCTCAGTTCGACGCCAATTGTTGGTTTGCTCGCTTCGCGTAAGGCCACGCCACTTTCCCACAGGTTCTCTATCTCTCTCTGTCTCTCTCGCTCTCTCTCGTCAATTCTGGCTTCACGCCACGCCACGCTATTCCCTCAATTTGTCTCCCTGTCTCCCTGTCTCCCTGTCTCTGTCTGTTTCCATCGTGCGCCCGCATATACTCGCGTGAAGTTTCGCCACAAAATGAGAATTTCCCATTAGCAATGGCATATGTGTAATAAGTAATAGAGATGGCATGGACAATATTGGTCAAATAACTTGAGCACTCCCCTCCAAGAGCAAAATGAAAAGGGATTTCTGTAGGCCTCTGTTTCACATCATGTAACTGCCATTAACCAACTTGAGCAATCCCCTCCCGCACAAAGCTGCGGCTTCCTTCATCTTTCTCTCTCCCGCACCAACAATGACGGAGATCATCAGATGCTCGCCGGACAGGAGCCACCCGAGCCAAATTCCGAACAACAAAAAGAGTTCGATCCTGAATCCACGCGAAGGTCTTCTACTTGCTTACTGGTCTTTGCTCTCGAGTGAAGCCAGCGGATGCTAGCTTTTTGGGGCGGATTCCCATCTCTGTCCTCGTCGGTCACCCAGCATAGCTTTGAGCTCCAAGCCCGTGATGCCACCATCGCTTGGATCGAGGCTTGTTTGAGGTAGTGATCAATCTCGATCCGAGGCTGCGTGGACCCAGGGACAACCTCCATTGAAGAGTCATACTTGTCATATTCACCAAACTATAGACTACTTCTCCGAAGTCAATCCACATGGCACCTTTCATATGTGATAACAAGAAAGTATGATGCAATTAACTAGTGAAAGCACACATGCTTCAAAGTTAACATCAGGTCAGAATGCGATCTCATCTCAAGATGACTCGTGACACTAGCGCCCAAAATCTACAGACGGCTGAAGCGGTGGTTAGTGATCATTCTCTAATGTATGGCAAGTAAAATTTCAATTGCAATCTACCAAATGAGCTTGCTCAAAACTATCTCCTAGATATCTAGTGCCTTTTTTTTTCATGTCACGACAAATGAAGTTACCAAGCATTCTTAAGTCTCTGAGGGGCACAATGAATCACCTTCGCATCATTATGACAGTGATGACAATGAAAGATCTTATCGCAACAGGGGGCTCTAATGCGGCACCTTCACCAATAATGAGGACATCTGCAGCAGCAGCAACTTCGATATCAACTGAAAGTTGACAGGAATTAAGCTGGAACTAATATTGCTCAGGAATGAGCTGAGATATTACTCGTCCTGCAAGTACTCTCTCTAGCAACTCAATAGCTTTAGCATCTTCAGTTTTTTCAACAGGCATTCCCATTCATCTGCTAAAGGACTGCCAGCTCATTGTCTGTCTGACTTCTTTAATAAGACATGCTGAAGGTTTTCCGCATCAAACTGATCCTCGCTGTTCAATGGCTATTTCATCCATTTTAGTTTGACTCTGCTGAGACTACCAACGACCTAGAAGCTAGCATTGAGGAACTCCAGGGCATCCTGCAGGGGATTAGGTGTCATGATCACTTGATGATTCCCTGAAGTTTGGAGCAAACTTTATCGGATGTAACCATGATCGAGCAATCTCTGATGAAATCACATAATTCAATTGCTCTTAAACAAAGTAAGACAACAGAATATGGTGAAAGATTGTAAGAGCAAAACTTGTCCATCAAGCATATGCCACCTCCTCCTGCAATTCTGCTTGAAGCTTTCTTCGAAAAACTGTCAATAACTCAAGCCTCAGACACTCGACTGTGCTGATTCAGGAGACTTTTCCAGTCAGAAGGCTCTTCCAACAAAAACAAATACCTATCAATGATTCCATACTACCAGAAGAACTACATATCATACGACTGCTGAGGACAGACATCAATGTCCTTAAGTAAGAACCTTCGTGAAGAAGGTATTTTATCCAGGTTAATTGACCAACTTTTCCCTTTATTCCACATGTTATCCAAGAGTAAACAAACTGTTTTATGATTCTAGTCCAACATTTCTTATTTCATGCGGTCTCTCTTTCTTTTTCTCTCTCTCTCTCTCTCTCCTCCCTCCCTCCCTCCCTCCCTCCCTCCCTCCCTCCCGTGCCATTTGCCATGATCCACAAAGATACCTGAATTCTACTATGTCTGCGTCATGCATGCATCTTAAATATGGCTAAAAACCTACCATTCTAGCAGAGATTTCTCACATTCTCAATGTGCTCAAGTTCATGAGCACCAGGATCTACGACAAAGGTCAGAAAGCATGTTACCTGAATGAGCACAAAAGTTGGTACCTAAACCTCCTTATGTTATGCAGAGTATACAGTAGTGCATATATCAATCTGTAAACTACCCTCCAAATGAATACAGCATATCATTTGATACTCTTATTGTTCAATCTCATGACATTTGGATTCTACACTGTCCAGCAAATTTCCAGGACAAGGAAAGTAGGGGAAGTCTGCTCCAATCAGTAGATCTCTGAAAAGAGGAAAATTAAAATCTTAACCATACAAAAGATGGAAAAGCTGACTATCATCTTAACCATCATTAACATTCTTCACTCGAGAATTAATAATATTCAGTGTAAAAGGGCAGCGAGTTGATTCTCCTCTTAATCTTCTTATAAGAAACTTTTTTAATTAGATGAATCTGCTTCGGCATTCACTCTGGTTCTTTTCTCATTTAACCAAAGCCCCATGACACAGTATGCTATCAAACTGTTTGGTCAAACCTAAATGCACCACATTGCATTCTGTGACCAACAACCGAATTGCAAGCTCAATGCAAGTAACCTACTGCGCACCACGCTTTTTCCCAAATCCTAAAGAAAAAGGGAAATTTCCAGAGTTATCGTATCCCAGCATCACTAATCTCTAATGCATGAGACAAGTCATCACCTGACACATTGTCCATAATGAACACAGATAAGCGCGACCTGCTTTGACGAATGATTGGAATGGCACATCCTTAATCACACGAGATAGCGGCAAAAGAAAGGAAAAGGAGGAGGGATTCCATCTTTTTTTTTTTTTTGGTCGGTAAATAGCATTCATTACTAAGCGTTGCGGCATTGCAACTAAGTCCGGCTTCCATACATAATAAAGACCATAGTGGACGCCCGGGGGGTAGGGGGTGGAGGATTATGTAACCAACCAAGTGGAAGAGTATTGTCCCGTTTTTGCGGCCCAATCGGCGGACTTGTTGGCCTCCAAGAACATAAGACAAAGAAACATTTGTGAGCTTGGCTAGCAAAACTTTGCATTCCTCCAAAATGGCGTGAACAGCCCATGGGCTTGGCTTTTGGCCTTTAACACACTCCACCACTGACAAGTTTTCAGTTTCAACTTGGATGAGTTCATGTACTTTAGTTGAAGATTTAAATGAAGTTTTCTCGAGCACTTGTTGTGACAGCTCTGAATTTTCAGATTTCTTTTTCGATTAAATAAATTGGGCCTTTCGTCGATGCGCTAATAGTGCTATTCTCTAAGGCGATCACTCACAAGATAACCTGACTATCTAGGGAAACAATTAAGGAATCTAAATGCAATGGACTTGAGCATTTGACTAAATCGGCGCTCGACCGTGTTGGTCTGCAAGGGTCATTACGATACTGTCATAATCGATCAGAGATCAGAAATAGGTCGATTCGACGGAGATATGTGATCAGAGTGTGGGTGATTCCACCTAATTGCAAAATTCTCATTGATCGGCACTAAATTAATTTTCGACGTTTTTGGTACCCTGTGTTTTGTAATTAAAATCTTGAGATTTTCCGACAACCGAGTCGCCAATGTGTCGAAGATGTACATTGTGACTCGAGATAAATCGATCATGGGTCAATTGCATCAAAAATTCCTAAAAAGTTACCCAGTAGACTAGGTTACGCTAAAGCGTGCCGGATTGAAAATAACCGCGAATTTGAACCCGATTTCAGAAAATTGAAAGTTCTACGGTGTCACGAGCTATTTTAGAAACGTCAACTCATCCTCTCGAAGATTTTCGGAGATTCCGGGATTTTGTGAAAAATTGATGTGGATGTTGCGGAAAATTAGCAAAAAAAAAAATTCAAATGGGCTAAATCGACATAAATTTGGACTTCTAAACTGAGCGAGTGGATGTCGGGGACTTATAGAAATTGTTCGGAAGTTTTCCTTGGCGAAAGTGGACCTAGACTTCCGAGAATTGGTGAAGAAATTGAAATTGGTGAGTGAATTCGGAGCTGGATTTTGGGGCAGAAAATGGGCTCAAAATTTGATTAATTAAGGATTATAATTCAAGAAAGAAATAGGGGGACAAGAAGGTAATGCAATGGATAATATTTGTAGACAAAAAGCCTTGTTCCAATCCTTTTGTGAAAAGAAAACCAGCTGGCCTCCCGTCGACGTCCTCTCTTCACCGCCTCACATTTGTTCTCTTTTCATCATTAAGCGTCGAACCTACATTTCTCTCTCGGTTCAATTCACTTGCGTCATCAGCTGCTGCTCCATTGCTGCCATGAAGACCCGAAGCCCACCGATCTTCTCTCTCTCGCGTTGCTGTCCCCACACCGGTCAACTCCAGATGAGTTTGTTTTGATTGTGAAATTCCTTGTCACGCACGTTCCTACCCATCGTTCACCCACCTCCAGCGGTTGAGCCCGGCATTCCCACCATCTTCGATTTCTGCTCCATTCCTTCCTTGAGTCGAGGCCCACGAACGCACGCCTCATCTCTCTCTCTCCGCTTAGCCCACATCCCATGAAGTCCTTTTTTGTTGATCCTTTTTGACCGCAACTCCTCCACCAAGACAAGGCGCCGGCGAAGCCATGATCTTCTCCTTCGTTCGTAGCATCCCATCGGACAAAGCCAGCAGCTACTCCATCCGTTTCTTCTCCTGCGTGTGCGTCTTCAGCCCATGATCGACCCGGCGCGAGCCCGTTGTTCCATCACAGCCCATCTTGTGGAGTTGAGGTCAGCCTAGCAAAATTTTAAGTGCAGCAACCCAAAGAGAATAGCCCATTAATTAAGCCTTCGGCCCAGTTCATGAAGGCCATCTTCATGACCAGTCGGGCCCAACGGTTCTTTTATTGTTCGGCCCGTGACCTAGTTTTTTGAGGCCCAATTCCAGCAAGTCAGTTGAAGCCCAACCCAAGTTAAAAACAAATCTCAGATTTTGGCTGAGATTTGTTGGGTCCGTTACAGGCCCGGTCAGAGTATCCACGAACGCCGTTGAAAATTTGGATTTTAGCCGCCGTCGCGCCGTGTCGTGGTGAATTGGTTTCCGCAATAAACCGATGAGTTTTTACTAAACCCTTCTTAGTAGGCTAATGACGTCTAATGAGTATTTAGATTTATTTAATTAAGAATTAGGTGGTTAGTTAGATTAAATTAAAATTTTAATTATTTAATCGAGCATGTTAGGTGGTTAGCACGGTTTAGCTAAAGCATAAATAAATTGTACTATTTATCTAGAAGGGTTCGGGAGTTTTACGGAATTACGTATTGGTTATTAATTTAATAATTTTGGCCTAGGTTAGTATTTTTAGAAATTGAATTGATTTATTTTATTAATTTTCGAAATTAATTATTTAATTATTTTTCAGAAATTAAATTTGGGATAACTGAAATGACAGAATTTCGTCTTTGATTTCAATGGTGTGTTTAGTTTCTGCAATTGAATCTTTGTGTTGTTGAATTGAGTGATGATTATGATATATATATATATATATATATATATATATATATATATATATATATATATATGTATTTTAATTAGAAAATACCAAGTGTTGGGTGTTGACACCAGAGTGGGTTTAAGTACTATTTTAGCTTAGGTGAGTA
Source organism: Eucalyptus viminalis (assembly GCA_014182385.1). Lineage (NCBI taxonomy): Eukaryota > Viridiplantae > Streptophyta > Magnoliopsida > Myrtales > Myrtaceae > Eucalyptus > Eucalyptus viminalis. Next base: position 20,121,606 of record CM024528.1, on the reverse strand, counting down.
TTGATCAACTTAGGTGAGCAATATAGATCTATAATAGCCGGGGAGCATTAATACCATTATAGATCTTTAGCAGCTTCGGTAAGCAATTGCAAGCAATAATACTTTATTAGCTTTGGTGAACAATTATTTAGCAGCTTCGGTGAGCACTTTAGATATCAGCTTTAGTGAGCACATGTCATCTAGTAGCTTCTGGTGAACAATATTTGGTCTAACAGCTTTGGTGAGCAAATTTTAGACATCGCCTTTGGGGAGCAATGATATATGAGTATACCTATTTCAGCTAAAGGCGACGGTGTTCGAATCGACGGGAGTTACGAATGACATTGATGACATGGAGTTGAATGAATCGACTGATTGATGGTGGATTTGAATTGAATTGTTTAATTGAGTATTTGAATTGTACTAATTTACAGGGTGGAACTGAGGCGAGGTAAATCCTCTATGCTAAATGTGTGATTGTGTGGTTGGGGACACTTCGGGGCGTATTTCCCCCTAATTGGTGTTTAGCATGCGAACTCGCGAGATTTATATCTCACCCCGTCGTGGGCTTAAACTTTTTAAGGTCGTCGAGTGGAGGACCCGGAGCCGAGAGGAGATGATCGAAGCGTAGGTCGGCTAGAACCACTTTTTGGAAGGCTAGTTTTGTAGTCTTTTGGTCCTAGACCTTGTACATGACTCTATGTGAACATAAAAGCATGTTTGTTGTGAATCGTTGTCTTGCTTTCTATCCCGAGATGGTTACTTGTCGGGGAATTTATTATTTCGCTTCCGCATGTGCAATAAACGAAAAGGGTCGGTGACTAGTCTTGGGAGGTTGCAAAGTTTTATCGATCAGAGAGGAATGGGCACGTGCTTGAGGTTCGAGGCCTCACACTTGTTTCCAACAGCCTTAAGAGAACAGCATGAAGGGCTAAAGACTCGATTTTTAGGGCTGAATTAGCATGAAACTTCAGCGCAAAGCCGTCGGTGATGACTTCGGCCGCATTCCTACAGATCCCGATTGTCGAGCCTTGTTCCTATTTGTTTCTCCAAGATCCATCAACGTTATATTTGAGAGTGCCCTTTGCTAGAGGAACCCAAACCGTAGGTTGGTGTGTGACTCCTTTAGATCAAGCTTTTGTTTTCGGGTTCCATCTATTAAATAGCTCAAGTTCTAATCTCACTTCCTCCGTTATTTCTTCATGTCTTGGTGCGTTGCCTTGGAAGACCGAGTTGTTACGCCTCTTCTAGATTTGCCATAGGGTGCCGGCTAGCCAATAGTTCCTTCGATGGTGGATTGTTATCTGAAGTTAGGGTCTTAAGAAACCATTTGTCGATTCTAGATATTTTCCAAGGGATGGGGGCAATTCTTAGATCTGAAACTGACCATACCTTTTTGTCCATGAACACAACAAAACAGGTGTTCTAGCATCTTTGGTTCACCATGGCATATCGACAAAGTGGATTAGCTATCATTTTTCTTTTTGTATAGATTGTCCTTCGTTGGGAGTGCATTAGTACACATACTCCATGTAAAAAACTTGACTTTTGGGTGGGTGCGGAGCTGCCATATCACGTTCCATAATTCCGTGGGTAGTTGGTACGATGAGTAAGCTTGGAATTGATTGCTATGATTGGTGGCTGAATGTAAGAAGTTGTATCCACTTTTGATAGAATAGGCTTCACAACTGTTTTTTGTCCATATGAGTTTGTCATTTTTTGTAGGAGTCGGAGTAGTTGCAAGAATTTCATTGACAAGACTCTCATCAAATAAGCTCGATAATTTTTGCATATTCTACTTGTTTAGATTCCCGGTCAATTAGGTCAGCCACATATTCAGGATCTCCTTGGTTCATAGGTCCTCCGATGTATCCTTTCTCTAACCATCTGTCTTCTTAATCGAATTTGTGTGCCATCTCCCACAAACCATTTTGATTTGTTGCTCTAATACATCTCTTCCTGAAAGTAGGCTTTGCCAACCCCAAGACGGTCTAGATCCTTTGTTTTCCTTTAAGAACTCCCTCGAAGGGTAATATAGCCCTTTCATTAATTGACTCCATAAGGTTGAAGGGACTTGTATGAGTCGCCAAGCCTCGCTTCCTAACATGGCCTTATTAAAAGCAATAAGGTCCTTGAATCTCAAGCCTCCACAATCTTTCCTGGTTTTCAGCATTTCCCATTTTTTCCAGTGGATTCCTTTTTTTCGCACTACTACTTTTCCACCAAAAAGGATGTAATACGTTTTCAATTGCTTTACAAATCGAAATTGGAATCTTGAATACGGACATAGCATATTGTGGCAGCGCTTGTACTATTGTTTTAATAAGGATTTCCTTCCCCGCCTTCATCTTGAGGTTCTCTTTCCACCCCTCAAGTTTCATGTTTACTTTCGCTAGAACCCACGCAAACATTTATTTCTTAGATTGTCCCCAATCCGAGGAATACTAAGATATTTCCCTATTTTTGCAATGATAGGAACTCGTAATTCTACTGCCATATTCCTCCTCAATTGTCGTGGACAGCTACTTTGCTAAAAATATATACTGGATTTGTTCAAGTTGATTGCTTGACCCAAGGCATAACAATATTGGTTCAAAAAATATTTGCCAAGTTCTGGCATTCCTTAATTGTCCCATCTAGAAAAATATCGCATCATCAGCAAAAAGTAGGTGTGAGAGCGTTGGACAGCTTCTGTTCAGTTTATGCCTTTCAAACTTCCATCCCTTATTGCTTTGTGAATGAGCAAAGAGAGCATATTTATCATAATAATAAAAAGGTAGGGAGAAAGAGGATCCCCTTGCCTTATGCCTCTAGTTGGTTTGAAAGCTTGGAGGGTTCCCCATTAACTTTGATGCTGAAAGTGACTCGTAGATATACATGTTTTCACTAGAGAAATCCAATGGTCACCGAAAGCCCATACTCTTCGTACATTCGCATAGGAAGTCCCATTCCACTCTATCATAAGCTTTATGCATATCAAGTTTTAGTACCGCCTGAAACTTCCTCTTTCTTTTTCTGATTCTAAGTTGATGCAACACTTCTTAGACAATTAGGATGTTATCTTGTATTTGCCGTCCACTAATGAAAACACTTTGTTCCATCTCAATCACCCTGTAGCCAAGGTTTCAGCCGATTAGCCATAACTTTGGAAATGATTTTATAGCTAAAATTGCATAAGCTAATAGGCCTATAGTGTGCTATAGATTCAGGATTTGCAACCTTTGGAATAAGGGCAATATGAGCTGTGTTAAGAGAAGGGTCTAAAGTACATGAAGCAAAGAAATTTTCGACCATTTGGAGCACTTCCTTTTGGATGATCTCCAGTGAAATTGAAAAAATTGTTCATTTAATCCATCTAGACCTCATACCTTTGTAGCCCCTAATTGAAACTGCTGATTTAACTTCTTTCTAATGTCACTAGCCTAGTAGAGCTTCATTCATTTCATCTCCAACTATACAAGGACATTGGTCTAAAACCGGCTGAAGATTTCTAGGATCAACTATACCATGGATGCTATGATAGAATGTGTTTATATATTGTTTAACTTGTTGAGGTTCCCCTCGCGCCAATTGTGGTCGTCAACTTTCAGCATGGATAACTTATTCATTTGCCTTTTGTTGACACCCAAATTTTGGCGATCTAATCATGGATTTTTTGCATAAAAAAGGGTTAATTTTAACCCCTAAAAAAAAAAAAAAAAAAGAAGGAATCAGAATAAATAAAATGAATAAAAAGGAAAATGAGGGGAGGATTAGTCCGATTTGGTTATGAATGGAATGTGGAAATTCTGGTTAGCCATCTTTGCTCAGACGAATATTCAAATCATAGTAAATGTGGAAGTAAATTCTCGATCAAATAAATTTGGTGAATAAAAAAGCAATGAGTTTGATAAAAGGAAAGGAATTGAAACATTGAAGGAAAAATCAAGCCGATTGCAAGATTTTGCTCCAATTTGCAGACCATAAATTGAGGCAACGAAAAAAGAAAGCTCAAAAATTGCCATGGAAGATGGTGCTCGGAACCACTATAAAAGGGACCAAATTTTGTGAAAAAGGGCAACACATAATTGAAAATACACGGCCACAATTCAGAGAAAAGGAGAGTGCTGCCGCAGCTCTTACGGAGAGAGAGCAATAGAGAGAAGGTTCACACCAATTCTTCCTCGACACCTCATCTGTTGTTGCACCCTCGCAAGCCGTGTGACACACGGTCCGCTTAATCCCCGGTGACACCTCAACATCGAGCAGAACTCAGGAGCCCTTCTCAACGCCAATTCCGCAGATCGAGCGAAGAAACCCGCAAGCTCCTCAGCAAAAACCACATAGCAAATCGCATTGAAGTCAACAACTAGAGACGTCCAGCTTGTCCTGTCGCCTCACCGCGTTACGAGTCCTCCTTGGCCGCGAGCAGCCAACGCCGGTTTTGTATTATTGGTTGAATTTTCGCAGGTTTTTCCGATGAACACAGCAACCCAAGCAAACCATAACAGCAGTCCTCGTTTGTTGTTGTGCTCGATACCACGAACCAGCACATCCTAGGGACGCTTGAACCATTGCTACCCACTTCAGACTTTGGCCGCTTCGTTTGTACTTATTCTTCGTAGGTTTCGCCCGAGGTCCAACAAGGCTACCATCTCCCGTTCAGCATGAATACCCGTCATGTTTTTGCGGCCATCGTTTGCAAGCATGAAGTCCACCAACGAAAGAGAAAGTGGGGGCACATAAAGAGCAAATAAAAAAATAAAAGATCACTTTCATTTTCTCTCGCAGACCATTCGTGTTGACCGCTGAAGTCCAAGCAGACCATTCGTATCTTGCAGTCGGCGACACCCAGCTCTTGTCTAAAACTGTTCCTCGCCGAAGCAATCACCGTTCGCAAGCCATCCATCGACAAATTCGGATTTGGAAGTATATTCGGCAATTAGGTAAAAAATCTCATCTTAATTTGATTTAAACATCATATTGTCTAGATTGATGAGATTGATATCTAATTTAAACCTTTTGAATAAGAGGTATATTATTCATTAGAATATATTTCCTAATCCGCACACCGATTTTTTATTCCATCTATAAGGCTTTAAATGGAATAATTAATCACGCGGGAATAAAATTGATATCTTGATCTATAAGGTTTAAGATCAATTTATCGATTTTATTAGCGAAATAATCAAAGCCGATTTGGATATTATTCCCTGATTCGAACGATGAATGATATCTTTGATGATTTTGAATGATTTGGTGTCTATCTTTTAATTGCTTTATTTATCCTGAAAATACAAAAAAGATTGCATTTGCATGTCATGTATATTACAATAAATTTCCTAGGTAGAATTGCATGATAGAATAGTTAGATTCTTTTCTGATTATATTAGAACGCATGTTTAGATGATATCTAGGTTAGATAATGTCCATGAATTAAATTGCATGTCGAGATAAATTTCTGAGTTAAGATAGGATTCGGATTAGTCTATTTCCTAACTTAAGATAGATAATATCTTACTTTAATTAGATTTTTAATTATGAATTTTTTATAAAAAGTACCAAAAAATGTCATTGCATGTCATATAGAATTAGATTTATGAAATGCATGTCATTTAGTGATTGTTGCTAGGTCCATTTAATTAGAAACTGCCTATCATTAGAATTAGGTCATTTAGTTTATTGCATTGCATAGAGCATGATTCTCATTAATTAAATAAAAACAAAAAGAAATTGCGTGTTAATTAGAAATCATATCTAGGGTTGATGATGGAATTCTAATCTAACGATACGAGATGTTTTTTGCTACAAAGGTGAGTCTCGTAATTTATTCATTGCTTTCTTGAGTGTTAAATTGGTGATTTGCGTACCCGCATATGATCACCTCATATTAAGGAAATAGATTTAAAATCAATTTAAGCTGCCTACAAAATATTTTTGAAAATAAAAGAATGGTACCGAAAGGGCATTAGAGAAATCTAGTGTAACCAAGTCCCCATGCCCATAGTCTCGGGTTCATGGAGTAAAGTGAAACTCCCGTTACTTTACTTGGGTTTTCTAATCGACCCACCAAAAATAGATTAGTGGCGACTCCCGATAAAAAAAAAAAATTAATTGCATGTTAATAACTTGAACTTAAGTCGCGAATTGTTATGGGCTTGGGAGAACCCGAGTTAAGTCTAGGCTTAATAATCCATTAGCCAAATTTTAGGTGTCACACTGAAAATTAGGTCGCGACACCTTGTTGCACCGTTGTAGCATGAAAAACTTGGTATTTCTATCCCCAATTTCAGCCACTCTATCCTTAATCTCATTCCCCAATACATCTCTTCCTCGCCATAACTTTTCAATTTGCATGATGAGTTTCTGTTTTTCTTCCTTACTCGACCCCTTATCCTTCCCATTAATTAGTTGGTAATTTCTGTTTTGAGATACTCAATTTGCTCTTAAATGCATTGAAAAATTTCTGCTTACTCCATTTAGCTAAGGCTTGGACACTTCATTCATTTTGCACGCCAAGTTGAACTGACTCTTGATCATTCACGCATTCTTCACTACTTCTTTGCACTCGGCATCCTCCCAACCGGTAAGCAAGCTTCAAACCATAATTGTTTCTTCCTTTTCTCTATGGTGGATATAAAGACAATAGTATATAGGACTATGGTCAGATCCGATGGCCCGTAAGGCATAAGCTTTTGCATTTAGGAACCCTCCACTCTATATTGCATAAAACTACGATCTAGCCTCTTTTTCCACCGCTTCCCCCTCACGATTATTGCCCCAAGTGAAGGCACATCCTTTACTTTCTACATCCATAAGCTCGCAATCATTTAGTAAGTCACAAAGGCAACTACTCAATAGTAGTCCATTTCTTTCCTGTACTTCTCCCAATGATACAAAGTTTCATTAAAATCTCCCATATAAATCGGGGTAGAGAATTACTAGATTGAATCATCTAAAGCTGCTGCCATAGTTGAAGTCTCTTTTGATCATTTGTAGATGCATGTAGGAAGGAAATTCTCATTTTGCACCACTATTTAGGTCTTCACAAATAACATTAACCATCTCTCCTTTGAACTAGATTTAGTTCAATCGCCACTTCATTGGTCCCACATTAATGCCAAACCCCCGGCAATACCAATAGGATTAAGCTGTCATCAAATTCTAAGATTTAAGACACTTCCTCACGCTTTTCCACTACAGCTTCTTTATTCTTTGTCTCCATTAAAAAGACTAAACCGGGCTTTCTTGAGTTGCAAGAGCTCTAAGATGCTAGATTGTCAAGGGAGTGCCTAAAACTCGACCGTCACGCCTGCATTCTCGAAATACGCACCATCCCTTACCTTGGTTGATTAATACCGCGACGTCTTAGGACACATCACGCCGACTCATCCATTTAATATACGCATTCTCAAGCATATTAAACCTTAGATAATAAAGCAATGAGATAAAAAAAAAAAAAAGGGTAGGGATTCCAAATTTCCAATTATTAAGCATCCACACTTATATACATTGCCAAATATAATGCAAATATATAAGTCGGGTGTTAAGTCGAGGTTTAAACCACAAGTTTCTAAAACGAGTTTGCAAAATGGAATCAACTACTAACAAAGAGAATTGCCCTATGACTAGCTAGTCCAATAGGGTCGTCAATTCTTCGGGCTCCCATTCCACACTTCGAGCCTCCCGAGTCCTTCACCAATGTTATCTAAGGACCTGAAAATGGTTATTAAATAACCGGTGAGATAACGTTTGTTTATGCCTAAGACCTCGTTAGGAAACCAATATGCTATGGGCTGCTAAACACAACACAAGTCGAGGACTTATCTTGGCCTTAGCTCCTTCCTGCAAGTCAATATATAATATACACGATCACATCACATCACATTAATCCAGATCGAATGTCGATTAATTGACTTAGTCGATTACATGTCATCTCGACCATTTCTTGGTCGGCTCATCTCATACTATCTATAAGTTCGTTCATATGACTGTTCCTTGCTAAGCTAATAAATAAATAGTATGGCTCGCTTACGAGATGATCGGGTATACTGCTCTCTACTAAGCTGCCATATCACCCTTAGGTTAATATAGTATACCGATAATGCTCAATCTAAGGCGATAAGGTATACTTGCTCTCTACTACCGCCATATCAAAGTTCTAGTAGGTTGATAAAGTATATAGCATATTCCATCAAAATTAATAAGATATCTTTTCTTTCTCGCTAAGTTGTCATATCGTACTTAGGTTGATATAGTATACCATCACAATCATACAACAAATTCCATCTTTTTATCATTCTCGATATAAATAGTCGTGTGTGGAGACGCAATCAGCGCTTAAGTAAAATATCATAATTTCACTTTTTGAATATCCCACCAGTTTCAACAACCCATTTCATATTTTTGGGATTGTAAACTAACACCTAGTAATTTTTCCATTAATTACCAAAATTAATTAATTTAGAATAAAATCCTAAAATCACAATTAAATCAATTCAACACAAACAAACGATCAAATAAATAAATGGACTACACCACAATGATTAGCATAACATTTCGGTCGTCAGATATCCCAGCCTAATTTTCTGGAAAATAATTAATTAATTAAATAATTACGGAAAAATATTAAATAAAATGCAATAAACCAATTTATGTCCATAATGCCTAATTGGGCTCGGAATGGACCTGGAAAATTTTCGAGACTCGTTTAATAAATAATGAGAGCCTATTTCCTTGCTAACTACATCAACCATTTGCCTAACATGCATTGATAAGTCTTTAATTTATTACTATAATCTAATATATACACTTAATTGCACTTAATTAAATCTAATCAACCCTAAGCATAATTAGCTTACTAAGAAGTGATTAGTGAGTAAAACTCATTTGATTAAGCGAAGACTAGAACACCACAACGGTAGCCAAACTTGGGCTCGCAACGACACTGACGGGCTTGGACCGGGCCCAAAAAGGCCTTGCAAGCCCACCGAAATTACTAGGTTTGGACTTGGCTGCGGTTGGGCCTTTTCATGGGCTGGACTATTGAAATTTCTTGGACTTCAAAACTGGGCCTAATCTTGCAGGCTTGCTGGATTGAATCTTGGCCAAAGTGTGGACTGGACGGGCTTTAAATTTTCATGGGTTTCTGTTGGTGAAGCCCATGAC